>CAMOHE010025687.1:0-34114 GCA_946598075.1 Artocarpus hirsutus | reverse complement strand
GATGAAATCAACCATATGACGGTTCCTTGTTAATTAAGTATTGTTCAACTAAATGACACCTAAATAAGTTTTAAAACTACATAAAAAATTAAGCACTCTCTTCACACAAGCTTGTTGGCTAACTAGACATGTGAGGGTTAAATTCATTTAAGTTTATTTCATAGCTGTGAATTGTATAAACTCCGCTATTAATGAAGTATGTGCTTCAACTTTTTAAACAAAAAGCAACCATTATACATGTGAGGGTCACATGGTTGATTTTAGTTTAATTTTACCGCTTTTATGGTACAAGGTACACATAACATTTTTTCATAGATTTGGTGTGATTTTTAACGTTTTGAAATTTGGATACTAATAAGGGACAAGAATCATATTTTAGGGGAAAAATTGAAATTAACCTCAATCTTTTTATGTGTTGTAAGGAAAAGAGTTATTTTGTATTTTGACGTTGAACGCTATATTGTTTGAACTATTTTGACTCTGGAAATTTAACACTTTACAAAGTGGAACTTTGTCTATTAAAAAGTCCCTCCTATCATAAAATCATTAAAAACTTGACAAAATCAACTATGTGAGCCTCAAATGATTGGTTAGGCCTCATTTAAAATGGTTAAAAATAAGTTTTTTTGGCTTATTCAACCCATAAGTTGCTTTTGGATCTGTTTAGATAGAAAAGTTGCTTGTAATTTTAACTTTTTTAAAAAATTTTAAAACAAACTACCTTTTTAGTGCTTAGGAATAGAGAGATTATTAAAAACTTTTTTTTTTTCTATCTTTTTAACCTTATATTTGTGAGTAACAAATTATAAATTTCAACTATATCTTTACATTACATTACTTTTTATAACAACAAGAGCTTTTGACTTATTTAACCAAATATGTTTAAAAGTATTTTTAAAATTAAAAAACACTTTTCTATATACTATTTAAACACTAAGTAAAAAGTTGTAATTTATGTTTTTCTTCTTCTATTATTTAAAAGCAAAAAGGATCTCAAAGGGACCCTTAATGAAGGATATTTTAGACAAATCACCTCTATAAAATAAATATCACCCTCACATATCTGGTTAGCCAACGAACTCATGTGAAAAGAGTTCTCAAAGTTATATTTCTTCTTTCTAAATATATATAATTATGGTTTGTCTAAATTACACTTGATTAACCAAACATGTGAGGATGCATTCCATTGTGCTTCTAACGATTTTATAACAGATAGAAAGATCAAATACGAGATTCTTCGATCAATTGGGGGGTGAGATTTTTTTTTAATCATTTTTTTCTGTCAATCACAAGGATTGTTCCAAGTAAAAAAGAAAAAGCCAAAAAGAAAAATCTTTCACGGAAGTTGAAATCCTCATGGTCCACAAAGCAACGGCACTATACACAAACAACCACACATTTACATATCTGATTATCCCATTTGAAGTCGCGGGACCAAACTTATAAGCGACATTATCATGGATCTTTTATGTGGGAAAATTACCATACACAACAAACCATGAAAAGTTTTAGAGCCCACTTTTAAGCAGTCCACAATGCAATCACAAAAATAAACATCGCATGCATAAAGCAGTGATCAGAGAGTCTGACAATCATTACTAGTAAAACATATAGGTTCTCTTTATATATAAATATATACCATTACAAACTAACTACAATCAACAACATAAAACAAAACGACACACGCTAACAAAGTCATGATCAAGACTATTTTCCTTCCATCCAATGGAGCATAAAAACAAGGCTCTCGGGACTGATGGATGGGATGGACCCCATCTGAGAAGGAGATCACAAAACCGTCTCCCTTACCCGTTCGTGGGATCCACACGTACTAAAATCAAGACTACTAAATATCTGGTTCATACTACTTCATCGGAAAGGCCAATCAAAAAGGAACTCTAAATGCCTAATGAGTACTTAAGATAATGATATTACTACCAAGACAAATGGCAGAAACCAAATGAACTAAAAAGATTTCCCCTACTTCCGAAAAGGCCTGAAAAAATACGCAGCCTTTGGAGAGGTGTTCCTTTTGGAGGTTCCCATGTAGAAGTGAACATCCACTAAGATTTGGAGTCATGAAAGCATTGTTTACCATACCCGTTGGGAAAAAACGATAAGCTTTTGGAACGATGACTCAATCTTGATCTTTCCGAAAGAAAGGCTTCATGGGAGAGGAAGAGGAAGAAGAAGATGATAAATTATCCAATCTCCGAAGCTGTCTATGAATCTCTAGAGGATCATTTGGGTGCTGCTGATTATTAGGATTTGCCACAAATTGGAGATCATTTGGTTGCAAGAGGAGATTATTGTTGGCGTCCAAATCATCCCACACAGGGCTTTCCGGACCCCAGCCGGCTGGAATCGCATTAAACCAAGCCTCCGTCATTTCTTCACCCCACACCAATTCCTGCGCCTGCTGCGTGGCAGTCGCTGCCTCACCGCCCGCCGGAACCTCTTCCTTGGCTACCAAATTGTCTCCCTGAGGTGGTGGCAACGGCTGCGGGGGCTGTGGCATTCTCTCTGAATCCGACGGCTGCGAATTCTGGCGAGTACTACCTTGCCTTGAGCTTGCTTGTGGAGTTGGCGGAGAAGAAGCAGTCGAGCTCGGGCCAGCAGAGTCAGAATTATTGTTGTTCTTGTCCTTGTTGAGGAAGAGCTCAGGAAAATTGAGCCTGGCATTCTCTCCACGGAGCTTGTACGCCTCGCGGTCGTACGCCATGGCGGCGTCTTCAGCAGTGTCGAAAGTCCCCAGCCAAAGGCGAGTCCTGTTCCGTGGGAGCCTAATTTCCGCCACCCATTTTCCCCAATGCCGCTGCCTCACCCCCCTGTATAGCTTCGTCGTGTTAATAGGCTGCACCGCTGTGGCAGGAGGCCGAAACAGCGGCCTTCCATCGGGCCCGAACCCGCTCATCATCATCATCATCCTCCCTCTCGGGCTCAAATTCAGCGCGTCGCTCCAGTACTGAAGCAATTGCTGTTGCTGTTGCTGCTGATGAAAGAGTAAAGGATAATTCATACCTTGTTGCTGATTGGAAGCGAAAGATATCATTTGCTGCTGCTGTGGATGTGGAACGGTTTGTTGCGGTCGGAATAGCTGCAAGTTCATGTTGTTAAATTGTTGAGAAGTGTCATATGCAAAAGGGAAATTTGGAGGGCAGAGATTTGTGGTAGTCGTTGGAGCTGAAGAATAAGGAGAAGAAGAAGAATAAGAAGAAGAATAAGAAGAGGGCTTAATTGAGGTTCTTTCGGGGCTTTTGATCTTCTTGAGAGGTCTCTCAGACATGGAAGCCTCATCTAAAACTGGCTTCCATTGCTGTCGACTCTCCAAATTGCTGAATCCAAGGTGATGATTATCATCCTTGGCTTTATCAATTTCCCAATCTTCTTGGCTCGTCGTCTCGATTTTCTTGGATTTACCGCTGTTATTCGCCGCAGCCATGTTTCTAAACTTGGTGCTTAATATGTTCCCGCTCGCTCTCTTGTATTTAAAGAGATGGAGATTGGAGAGAATTTTGAGATGGGCCACCAAAATCTGACAAGTATAATAATAAAAGAAACAAGAAAGAAAGAAAGAACCAAAGAGAAAGACTAGAGATTCGATAAATCTAGTGGGAGGAAAAAAAAAAACGAATGCCCAGATCCGAATTTTGTTGAAGGAATCAACAAAACCACCCAAGGACAGATATTTTTAAGGATCAGTACATAATCCAATTGAAACTAAAACAGAATCGGATACGAAAAGCGTCGATTCTCTAGTAACCCATCTCAACTCTGTGAACTAACTGTAAATTAAAGAGAGCGAGCGAGCGCCGAAGACGAAGAACAGATATCCAAGAACACGTATGCTGTTTGTTTTTTTTTTTTGGGTGAAATTGAGAACTTTGAAGTGAGAGAAACAGAGCAGGTGAAGCAGAGGAAACAGAGGTCTTTTTTTGTTGGGAGCCAAGAAAGACAGGGTGTGGCGAAGGATTTTATAAGAGGGAAGAAAAAGATTTGGCTTTTAAATCAAGTACCTTTTTTTTTTTTTTTTTTTTTTGAGAAGAAAGGGTTGAGAATTTGAAGAAGTCTCGTAGTTGGTTGGTGGGCAGTGTCTGGGCCCCACACGGCTTCCTCTTCTTTGTTTACAGTCTCGTTTATATTCTTATCTTTTCTCTCTCTAAAAGACTTTTTCAAGTTCGAGATTATTGACTAGTTGAGCCGGTGATAAATATCAAAGGGGGTTGGAAGGAAAAAGCCAGCTACGTTACTGTGCTATTGTCCGTACTATTACGTGGCAGGAGGAGAGTGGGCTTTTGTAGGTCCTAGGTTCCACCTTCCAAGTGACTTTGGAATGGACTTCCTTCTTCTTCTTCTATGCCAGAACAGAGAAAGCAAAGCAAGGTTTTGTGGTTTAGTGGCCGAGCCAAAAATATCCTAGATCATAATGTATAGTTATTTTTCCTTTTCATTTTTCTCCAAAAAGAAAAAAAAAAGTATAAGTGTTCTTCCACGCCCCCAACAAGCGTTGTAAGGGGAATCTACTGGACTCATGGATGTAAATTTCGACGAAATTTTGAAACCTTTGGCTGGAATTCTGAGGTTTTCAAATATCTTTAGATTGTAATATCAATTTCATCAAAATATCAAAAAATATCAAAAATATCGATAGAAATATTAATATAGAAAAACCTAAAGTGTATTTTATACAAAATTTTAGTACATATATAAAAATTTCAACCAATTTTTGAAAATGTTAGAAATTATAAAATTTAATAGATTTTTTCCTTTTAAATAATCCAATTGTAACAGCTCTTTTAAAAAGGCTCATCATGCTTATTATACATACAATAAGGACTTTAGAAAGTATGATGGTTATAAAATTTTTAATTATCTTCATGTAAGCATACTGGTATCATCTCAATCAAATAATTAGGATAATTCACAGTTTTATATTTATGGAAATACATCGAGAAGAAGTCAAGAAATCTATATGTGGCACATTTATTACTATATTCAGCACTACTCAAACAACATGTAATAGCACTAATATTGTTTGAATCAAGATGAAATCCCGCCTATGCTTAAGCCTCTCAAAACTTCTTTTTGGTATTGACAAATCTATTATGTATAGAGTTTATTATGTAAATTATTTTTATTTATGTTTGTTTTTAATGTTTATTGTATCTAAAGTATTAGGGATATATTTAACGTAAAATCTCTATAATTTATTGAAATTTCTATCGATATTGATATTTTCTTTGAAAATTTTATAAAATTAAAGTATCGATATTTTTACTGATACCGATATTTTCACTAGACTACAATTAAAACAATAAATGAACCTACTTTGGTCTATTAGCATCTAAAAAACCTATCATAACTGCACAAACCATATTCAGCAGGCTCACTGAGAATAAGATAGCCCAATAGGTCATCACACATGCCGTTCTTATGGTTTTTTTTTTTCCTTTGGTCTTATGCAAAACAGTATTGACCTATTTGGATCTGAGTGGAGGACCCAATCCATCCCACTGTTCAGTTTTTTTTTGGGTAATGTCCAACCGTTCGGTTAAACAGCCACCGCCACATAGCATAAGAATATAGGCTCCAACATGGGGCCCACACGGCTCTTCGAGGTGCGTTTTGCTAACATGGTTGGGCATACATAGGTGCAGCAATATGGGCAAATTTAAATTGTTTGGATCGGTGAAGATAGGATTTGATGCTTTTAATTTTTCGTGTTTAAAAATGGTGTTTAATTAATTACTTATATTACCCAAGTAAAAAAAAAAATTATGTTACATTATTTAACAAAAAAAAATTATTCATGACTTTAGTTCATAAGTCACTATTTTAAGTAGCGTTTGGTAAGACATACATGTCAATGTTTAAAAAAAATTATGTTAGGTGTGAAGAGGCTAAAGTCACATAATTTTAAAACGTCAAATCATATAAGATCATATTATATAAAAAAAATATTGTCATTAGAGAAAATTCGATAAAAACTTTATGGTGCGCCACTATTCATCAAGCCATATCCTTAGTTTTTTCTACCAATTTTCTGCTAGCTATTATTTTGTAAGCTTTGCAAGATCAGTTGTCTTTTTTTGTTTGTTTGTTCTTAAATAATATATATATATATATATATATATATGCATATCTAACTGCAGTTTAGCATTACATTAATTGGGTCAAACACAATAAGAAGCATTAAATTAAACAAATAGAAAAATGATAGAAAGAGGATAAGGTTGCGCATATTGATGAGAAGCTGATCATCATTCATCAGTCAAAACATGGATTAGCAATTTGGATAATATGCTTTCGGCTTAGATCTCAGTGGGAAGCTACCTAGGTTTGCAAGTCTAAATTAGTATTTAATTAACTGCTAGCATAAGATATAGTCTTAGTAATCATCAAAAAAAGAATATAGTCTTAGTGATTGTTGTCTGTATAACATATATGTGTGTTAGGCCTACTGTTTATAATCATAATGGCATATTAGGACACTAAAATGTTAGGATGTTATGGATCACTAACCAAAAAGAAAACAAAAACAAAAATAAAAAGGCCAATGGTTATTAAATAGCCGGGCTTCTTTGTTGATATTTGCAAGTGTCTGACTTTGGTTTTAAGATTCAAAAGCTTTTTATGAAATATGACACTTTGGTTTTAAAATTCAAAAGCTTTGTGTGAAATATCTAGCAGATGTCTTTACATTAAAGAAAAATCATTTTTATACAATAGACTTAAAACCCCGTAACTCATAAAACATTCGACCTCAATCTAATAACTAATATACTTATTAAATTAGGATCTATTGTTTGTTGAGCAGTGGAGTTTTAAATTCAGAATAATAGAGGAGTTATTCTTGATTTTAAAGGACTGTCTAGCAGAGTTCTAGGTACTAAATAAAATAATATTGCATGCAATTATACCTGCGTGCAATGATTTATAGAAAATAGCTAAAATAATCAACAATTTACTTCATTCTACAAGTAACAACTCATGTCGTGGATATATGTTCATTTCTAGACAAAATATTTGTTTTAAAAATGTGATAATAGGCGGCTTTTGTTGTTCAATCTTTTAACATACCAATTTTTCTTCCGAATAGAATAGGCAAATAAAATTTTTTTTTAGCAGTGAGCACTATTATGTGTAGAGGGAGAGTCTTATTTGTGAATCTCTCACTCTAAAATCCTAACAATTATTGTGTAATGTTAAATATAATTGATATCCTATAATTAAAAAAAAAAAACTCACACCTTTGAGTGAATTTTGTCGACCAAATTTTCGTTATGAAAACTGTCAAAATTTTTTTCCCACAACGCAGGGTTTTTATCATTTTTTTTGGCGTAATTCTCTCTCACTAAGTTCATGTTTTTTTTTTTTTTTTTTGAAACTTGCTACATATTGGCACTGAACGAGAAAACTAGTTTTTCCATAAAATTTAATCATTAAAAATTTTAAATAAAAATTGTTACCTCAAACAATTTGTGCGTGGATTCCAGTAGGAAACGAATTTTATGACAAAAACATACAATCTTAGTTGACTAATTTGTTTTATATGGTATTCTTTAAATTTATCAATTAATCCAGCTTACCAAATTTTAACACCAAAACTCTCCATATGTTACGATGTAAAACAAAATTATATTACAATATAAAGCTCTTACATATTACGCTATACTATTCAAATTATAAATTACGGTTTTAATTAATATTTTTATATGTTGTAGTATTTTATTCTAATTTATAGTTTTGACGGAGTTGTCAAATGTACGCTTTTTTGGCAAACGTGGAAAAAGAGCTTAATCCCAAATTAGAAGGCAGAAATCGGGGTAGGGGGGGTGGCAACGTTTGATTGGGGGCTCCACGTTAGGGTCCTACTTTCGGTGGCAAAATTAAAAATATGCGATCCGACTGTCCTCGCAAAAGTCAACAAACACAAAACTGGTGCATGAAGGGTCGGTGATAAGCGGCACCTGTCGGTGGTCCATTCCACAATCCCCATTAATCATTTTGTTCGTTTTCTGCATTCGCGTTCAAAGTTCAAAGCTCATGGTCCAAACGCAAAAGATAGAAAGAAAGAAAGGAAGGAAGAGAGAAGAAACTTTCGGAAAATTAATTTTTCATTTCGGCACATATATATATATATATAATTAAATGTGTTATTTAATACTATCTTAAAATAAAGCTTAAATTAAAGTGATATAATTTAGATAAAGTTGAAAGGCTTTTTGGATATTAAAATAATATATGAGTTATATTTGTTAATATTATATGTGTAGATATCAATTTGTAATTTTCAGATTTTATGATAAGCGAAACTAGAAATACACTAAAATAACTAAAGTTATTTATTCTGTCTCCAATCCATACGTGTTATTTTCATTCAGAAAAATTACAGACATTCTTGTTTCTCTGAAAATTCTATCTTCCTTTAAGTTTTAAAATGATACGTATTAAATTGAAAGACAATAACCCAATTTGATCAATAATCATAAATCAAGATACGCTTTCATATTTTAGTATAATACTTCTCAATAATTTGACATGAACGATCCTTTAAAAATTTTGGTGTAATCTATTCCATAAGAAACAGATAGCACCTCCAAGTTAAAAGGCTAAAGTCGAAAACCAGTACTGCTTGTATATCAATCATAAACTTGGTTGATGCTTAAAATATTATATTTTACCATCAAAGTCAGAATGAAATGATCTTACCATAAGAGAAAGTTTGGTTGTCAGGAAAAACAAAAATATCAAGGCCATCATGTGAAATTGCTTTCCTTTGAAGTTGGGAGACTCCTGTGACGAACACGTGGCTTTTTTGAAATGCGTTGTGATGATGTTCTTTTCCTTTCGCTATCCAGCTATGGGCAGCTAGCATCTGCCTGTAAATTATTAAAAAATCTCTTGATCTTCCTCTTGGGACTTTTTGACACGTTCGGGGAAGCTTGCATTTTTGTTCTTAAGCGGTGGGAGAAGACAAATATAAGTTAGCATTTTTTAATTAGTATTTAAATAATATATCCAAAAAAACTTTTTTTTGAGAGGTATTTTTAAACTTATTTGATAAAAAAAAATCAAAAGCTCTTGTTATTATAAATAGTAATATAATATAAGGAATAAATAAAATTTACAAATTGTTATTTACATATATAAGGTTAAAAGTTTAATCAAAAAGCTTCTCATAAGCACTTTTTCTTAAAAAACACTAAAGAGATGACTTGTTTTTAAAGCGCTTATAAAAGCAAAAACTAAAAACAACTTGTATATCCAAACAACTCTAAAAATGACTTTTAGGCTGAAGAAGCCAAAAGCAATAAATTTTAAGTCGCTTCAAACAGGCTTTTGAAATGGTTTAAATAAAGCTGTGTTTTGAATTTTTTACTTCAAAAGTTGTTTTTTGATATGTTTGGATAAACATTGAAAAAGTACTTTTGGTTTTTACAAATACTTTTAAGCGAAGCCAATCATTTGATATTTATAAAAAAAGTGATTATGAAATTTTTTTTATTTACATTTAATGTTATATTTAAAAATAACAAATTAATAATTTTTTTCATACCTTTGAATTATACTACTTTTGTGTCAATAAGAGTTTTTGACTTTTTAACCAAAGAAGTTTAAAAGCTCTTTTAAAATTAGAAAAAACTTTTTCATATAATGTTCAAACACTAATTAAAAGGTCAACTTACACTTCTCTTCTCCTACTATTTAAAAGTAAAAACACATGCTATCCTAAACTGTCCAAGTCTTTTCCTCTGAACGTCCTACTAAATCACCACAATTTCCAGGAATTGGGACACATGCATGTACATGGTCATGGTACTAATTGATATTTCTATGTAGTTCATGGCAAAAAAGAATTATCGACATGTGGGTGTCTTCGCATGTGATTCAACTATAAACACTCTTTTCTCCTAGGTGCGTGCACGCGCATAAGTCCATGTTTTGAATCTATATTTCTCTATATTATGTATATTTTGCCTTCTATGCGTGACCTTAGATTTAAATCTAATTACTATCTATCGAGAGAAATTTACGTGGTATAACACACTTTCTTTCTATCAATTAATTTATGACATTAGCTTACAAAAGTTTTAAGAAAAATTATTGTTCCAAATGTCACGTTTTCTTCTTATCTCTAATTTCACATATGCGAAGTAAAAATTCAGGTACTCAAATCTCTTTCTCACCCACTCCCTCTAAAAAAAAAAAAAAAAAAAAAAAAAGAAACCTCCCTAAAGCTCTCTCACTCTTACTCTCACATTTTCTTGGTCTCCCTCTCTCTCGTTCATCTCTCAACCATAGTACTCTGGCATTCGTGCCGGATATCGTGAACAGTGACAACATTGGTGACGAATATATGTTGCGAGGCAACAATCATCAATCACGCTGGCCTCGGAGATAGATCCATGGAGCTCGTGCTCTCTGGCTCTAGTCATCTTCCTTGGCCATGACTTGCTAAGGCCGCGATCTGGTCTTCAAAATGTCATGCCATTGTTCCGTCTTCGTCGTCGCAAGGCCGAGTGAAGGCAAAGATTGTAGCCATCGCAATGGAGACCTATGGATCACGGCAAGGACAACTTGGGAGCCGAAGATCGACAATGTTGATCAACGATGCAAGCTGTAATTCCAAGACGGTACTAATCTTGAAGAAGTTCGACGATCGCCTATCTTCTTTTGCGATGGAGACCGACAATCACGAAGCTCCTCGCAACCAAGTATGAAGTCGATCTCATCTCGTTCTGGAATCTCAACTATTTGTGGTTGCAGTTACGATCAATAGCCGGATCCAGTAGAGATCGACGTCGTCTGTGTGGACATGGTCTACCATGCTTCTCGCCAGAGGAGATTGTCGCCTGAGTAGACCTGGTCTTCCATGCATCTAGCCGGTGGACATCTAATATCGGCTAAGTTTTGCGTGGCCAGGTCTAGCTCAGCGAACTGCAAGTGTTATTGACGTTTTGATCTCCTCCTCCACATATCAGGATCACCACCGTCGTCGTCGAAGCCATTGCTACTACTGCAATTTGGAAATAATTTTTCTTTCTTTAAAGCACAAAACATATCCTACCAAATTTGTTGCATAATGATGTTTTTATATTTTATGACACAAATAAAAACTAAGTCCCAAAAAGTGGAATTTATTAAATACCCCATCTATGTATCCTACGTATATTGGGCCTTCTGTATGTAACCTTAGATAAAAGTTAAAAATTATAAAAAAATAAATAAAAATTAAAAAATTTTAAATTAAAAATTAGAAGGCTAACTCTACTTAGCCCATACAAGTCCTGGGCCTACGCCTAGTACAACCCTGCAAGGGTTAGGGCTACGAACTAGGGTTAACCACCCTCAGGACGGACCTAGGCTCAATCCTTTACTGTAGAAGGAGACTAAATTAAGTGGTACACCACTCTTTCACTACCATTATTATGTTCTACCATTTTTCATCCTCCTTTGATCTATATAATTTTTTCTAGCTAAAAAGGCTAAAATATCCTTTGATAGTATATATTTACCTAATCTTAACTTAAAATACTTGAAAATAATAGTGTCATTATATTCTTTAAAAGTGGTATATTTCAAATTTTCTTGTAGAAACTGCTAAGATTATAAAACAATGCTACAGAAGTGGTATTTCTCAAATTGACCTGTAGAAGGAAGGGTCAGGCTGCCCCAATATAGATCATACAGCATAAATAGTTACACCTTTTATGCTCAAGAAAAAGATAAACAAAGTATCAAATCCAAATGATTGTTTGAGTCTTTGTATCAAGGCTATGCATTTTTCTTTCGCAAAAGACAAAAGGCCATAAAATAATATAGCTTATAGTGGATATTTAAGAACTTCATTATTGCATATTGTAGGTGCTAGTTTTTAAGTGCAAGTGGACCGATATAACTTTGTGAGGATTGAAGTGAAGGCAATAAACTAGATGAGTTTAACCAAGTCGGCTACAACAATGATGAATTGATTATGGCATTTTAAGCAAACCAAGTTTTAATAGGACCGATCCCAATAATTTCTAGTTGTCATGTCTTCTTGATGAAACCAAGAATAGTTTGTGACAAGGATGAAGATGGTGAAGATTGGAATGAAATTCTATTTTTCACCATAAACTTCACTTGGGAAGGTTGATGTGTTTGAGGATGATGTTTCTAATTGATAGAGCTTCCTAAAAGATAATTTTGGGCTTATTTGATCCAAAAGTTACTTCTAAAAGTGTCTGAAGATCTGTCAAAAGTGCTATGACTCTCTAGAAAAGCTTCCAATCAAAACATGATAAGTGTTTAGTTTTAGTTTTTTCTATCAATGTCCTAACGTTTTCTTTGTTAGTTTCTTAGATTTTATTGTGTTTCTGTTTGTGTTTTGTAGGTGCTTTAGATGCTAAGAAATGTTTTGTAGTCAAATACCTTGAATTGGACAAGTTTTGGGTGATACAACTTCGAAGAATTGAAGCTTTGACGCTAAAGAGGACAAATCTTGCAAAAAATGAGCAAAACAGGCATCTAGGAGCCACTGTAGCAAAAATTCCATACATGCACCCACGGAAAGGGCACCTAGGCATTGGGAATTTGAAGCCTATGCACTACGAAGCGAATTCTCCAAAATTTTAGGTCTAAAAGAGCACTAAAATTTTTTATTTCACCCTCGTTTTGGAAGCCTATAAATACATCATATATGGGCAAAACGAAGCGTCTTTTTACTAGTTTTTCTTAGCCTTAGAAGAGAAAAAGAAAAGAGAAAGAGAGACGTAAGTGGTGGCTCTAAAGAGATTGTCTATATAGAGATTCTTTAAGACCATTGTTCTTCTCCCTTTACTTCATTCTCTTGAACTCCTAATGTCCTTTGTTTTATGTTTTCTCTTTAATTTTTCAATTATGTTAGGCTAGAGTTTCTTTTGATTAAGTGTGATTTAAACCCTGGACATGACTACATGATTGATCATCAAAATTATTTTCCAATTTTCTAACTGAAATTGTTTAGGCTTTTTTCCATGATTATTTTTCGTGGTTTTTTTTTTTGTTTTATTTACGTGTACAACTAAATAGGCCTTAATAATTATCTATTTTAAGATTAGAATTCTTGATTCATAATTGTCTTTTTTTTCTAATTGTTAGTAATGAATTGTAATTATTGATCATTGTCAAGTTTTCGTATGATTGCATACGGAATATAACCAAAGATAAATAAACTGAGCTTGTGTATTTGTTTATTGAATCAACCTATCTTTCTTATCTTTTAATGATTTCTTTAGGTTAAATCTAAATAGTCTGTTATAAGTTTTTTTATTGAAAAAATATTATAAACAGCTTTTTTATTGAACAATATAGTAAGAAATGATTACGATAACAAAGCTTGTATAGAAAATTGGAAATAATTTTGTGGTTATTTTAATAGTTATTGTCAAGTTATAGAGAATGATCCTTTAACCGATTTTATCATTATTGCTTATAACTCCTTGAATTTTTATTTTGCAATTATTTATTTGTGTTTTCTTTAATTTAATAATTTAGCTAATAGTCAAAACCACTAACTTGTGTGTAGTTTTAGTGTGTTTTAATTTTTATAGGTGATAACTTATTAATTAAGTAAATTCTTCAACGGGAATGACCCTTGCTCATAATTATGTTGAATAACTAGCACATATTTTAGTGAGGTTTAATTTGATACTCCTTTAGAAATCTATCAAATTTTGACGTTGTGTTGCTAGGGATTGCTTCCCCTAATTAATTTTTTATTAATCTAATTTTTTTTATCTATCTTTGATTTTTATTTTTGTTTTTGTTTTGTGTGAGGTACTTCAAGATGTCATATCAACAAGTGCTTTTGAATTTTTCCTAATAAGACTTGAAGCCGTTGTATAGACTTGGTAGAGATATGATCTGCTCATTTGGTTTCTATAACATGGTTTCTCTAAAGAGTGTCAACTTTAAATTACCTTTAATGACTTATGTGCCATAACAAGACATTGGGTTAAAAGTGGTGATAGTACCACCTTTTTCTACCAACAATTTGTTGATGAAGCCTATGACATCTTGGAAGAGATAGTCAAATATGATCAATGGAATTGGAACTGTTCAAGGAACTGTTAGCCCAAAAATAACTACCCAAGAGGGGGTGAATTGGATTTTTAAAACTTTTTATAATTATTGGAAAATTCTATATAAATTTGCTTAAGCTATAAGCACACAAATTATAATAACAAATAATGTAGGCAACTATAAATGCATTAAAATAAAGAGTTAAGGAAAGAGAGATGCAAACACTATTTATAGTGGCTTGGCTATATGCCTACATCCACTGTTGTCGAGCAAATCTTCACTCGACCTCTTACACTATAATGACTATCTTTTTGGCACAATCACTCTTTGCACAACAACGGTAACTTGGTCTACCTAAGGCTCACTACAACCTTTTGCAATCATCAATTTTCTACAGAGATTATCCAACCAATAATCCCAATTTATAAGGCTTGGAAACCTAAAACTCAAAGGGTAAGTATGAAACATTTGGCTCACTCACAAAATAAACACTTTGGAAATGATGAATACAAAATAAAGCTTACTTGGAGGGTGTGAGCAACTTTGAAGAAAGAGTATAGAACACATAAGCTCAAGAGTGTAAGAAATGAATGCTTATGATTGAAACAATGTAAGAAAGATTACAATTGATGCTTGGTGATGAACACATTGAATGAAGGGATATTTATAGCCTCCTTGAGCTTAAAGAACCCTTAAAATATCAATTTTGGCTTGATAGTTGTTAGAGACACACTCCTAACGGTCAAAAATCTAGCCGTAACAGACTTACAGGTAGGCCAAAAATAAAAACTAGCTAGCCAAAGTTTGAAATTAGACCAAAATAACTCCAATAGTCATATGATTGGCAGGCTAAAATAGGGTCACCGGCAAGCCAATCCAAAGGACCAACATGCTATCTACTAGCATGAAAAAACGTGCTTTTTTATAATGCACAACTGGTAGGCCAAAGAATGACAATTGACAGGTCGGTTGGGGCAGCTAGTAGGCCGATTTCCAACACCAGCATGACGGTAGAGAGTTAAAAAAATCACCTTTTTATCTTGTGTAACCGATAAACTAACCTGAAATGGCTGATAGGCTAGTCTTGCTAAACAAGGCCCCCCAAAACTTTGTTTCAAAACACAATTTTTGTAAATTTGTGCTAATTTGATTTGTGTACACATTATGTGAAATTTTAAGTCTGTATTTTAGATACAAAGTTTAACTATGAAAACAATTTTAGATTAAAAACATTTAAATAAAAATATGTTTACAAGTTTAAAAACACTTATGAAATTTGTAAAACGTATATGAATAGAAATATATGTGTGATTTGAGCTTTGGATAACCTATATAATTTAAGATTATTGCTCACTTACATAAAGGCTTAGAAAAATAAATTCTTGCGATCTTTAAGTCTTCATGAGTCTTGTCTAATTTTGATTCCAACGCTTGATTGTTCTAGGGATTTGAGTTTGCTTTTTTTGATTTGCTATGATTTTAAACTTAGCAACACTCAAGAAAATAATTAGTTATTTTTGCACAATATATATAAACAAATATTGTTTCGTTATCATCAAAATCAAAATTAATTTTATTAATAAAACCTTGGGGCCAACAACGTCCTCCTTTTTGATGATGACAAACAATTTTGATTGCATGATAATTAGTTCAAAAATGACATTGAGAAAACTTACCAATAGCTCCCCTTAATATGTGCGATTATTCAAAAAACGATTATAAGAGCAAAGGTCTCCTCTTACTTATTTCTTCCCCTTGCTTTTATAATTAATTTTCATAATAAACAATTTTAACAAATTTAATCTCAATCTCAATCTAAATGAAATTTAGAGATAAAATCTTAATAAAAATAAATTAATTACATCCAAACTAATTCTAGTAAGCAATCAAAACAAAATGTTCTCCCCTTTGTCACGCAACAACAAAAGAGTAAACATTAAATCACAAATTCTTAAACATAAAGCAAATTGCATAATAATATAAACATGGTCCAAGTCACATAAACAAAACATAGAAATAATTGACCAAGTCACAAATAAAACCAAATACAAAACATTAAGATCCAAACAGACTAAGTCACAAAATCACAAAATCCATAAAAACATAGAAACATAAAACATAAACCATGAAAAGTAAGAAAAGCTATGGATGACTAGAAGAATCGCTTCCTGTGTTTAAGCCATGGATAAGTGAAAAAAATCTCCTGTTGGCCAAGTTTGAAGCGATTTTGAGCATCTTGAAGGGCCATAATATCTTGGCTCATTCGTTGTTGATTTGTAAGAATTTGTTGTTGACGCCTATAGAGTTGGCAAAATGTCATCTCATCTTCTTCTTTGACAAGACCGGCTTCAATTCTAGCAATTTCTTTCTCTTCTTCCTCATGCTCCTCATGAGCTTCTTGACCCGCTAAGCCACCAACGGGAACCTACCTATCATGTACTAATTCAAAACCCATTTTTCTAAGAGTTTGACTCCCAAAAGCATTGTATGCTTATATTCTAGGACATCCAATTTATCACTAAGATTGACATTGAAATGCTTAAAAACTTTGGTCAAAACCATTCCATAAGGTAGAGGACTCCTTTTGGTACTTTTGGATAAATCCATAATTCTTTGGAGGATAGTATATGGTAAGTTTGTGGCGGTACCGATCAAAATGCAATAAAGAAAATGAAGATCAAGAAACAAAACTTCTTCCTTATGACCAGCATAAGGAAGGATATTGGTTGATACAAGCCCATAGATAAGCCAATTTTTCCTAGGGAGAGTGGATGTGGTCATTTTTATGGGAATTCTACCATTCTCAAAAATTGCTCTAGTCATGGTATCCTTATCATAAGTCCAAAACTTAGAATTATGAACCGCCATTCCTCTTATAGGTAAACCAAGGATTTGTCCTAAGGTTTATGTATTTAAGGTAATGGTTGTGTTCTTGAGGGTTACTTCAATTTTGGGACCATTATCATATGAACAACTCAAATTAGCATAAAATGCTCTAACTATTCTAGAATACACATTCTCTCCAATATTCATAAAATCCTTTCAACCTATAGCAATAAATAGTCCCTCGATTCCAAGTCCTTGCATTTCATTGAACATAATAAACCTCTCATATATAATTCCTCTAATAGAAAAATATCTAGCATAACAATCACTGCAAAATTCGGGAAAAGTTACCTCACAAATTGGAATTCGATTTGCTAATGTTTTGGTGTGTTTGGGGGCTTTTGAACATGAAGCCATTGTGAATGGTGATGAAAATGTGCACGAATTTGAGAGGAAATAAAAAATATGAGTTTTGAGTAAAGAGAAGTTAGAGCTCAGATAAAGAGAGAGAGAGAGAGAGAGAGTGAATTTTTAAGATGAAACGTTGGAATTTTTGAGGAAAAATTGTAAAAAAAGAGTAGAAATCACCAATATTTGGTGAAAATGAATGAAAATTGGAGTTTAGAGCCTCGGGGAATTGTTTTCATGAGTTTATGAGGGAGAGTCAAAGAAAGAGAGTCAAAAATCCTGACAGACTGGTAGGCGAGTCACGTAGACTAACAGGCCAGTTTTAAACAGTCGACAAAACATGTCGATTGTACTGCACCAATCATTCTCTAGAATTTTCACAAAAAATTAATAAAACAATTTTAAAACACATAAAATCACTTAAAAATTTTATAAAAACATCCAATAAACATATCAATCAATATCATACATAAAAATAATGGTTTAAATAAAATATTACAAAATCAAAAGATGAATAAAATTCAAAAATAATCAATCATAATTGCATATGTAAGAAAATTCAAAAATACACATTGTGAATATTTCAAACCTTCAAATTTAAATATGATGCATCTAAAATACCAAGACCTCTTCCAAGTAATAAAAATCTATCTAAAACAAGAGGTTTTGTAAATATGTCCAATAATTGATTATTTATGCTAATAAATGCCAAAGTGATATCTCCTTTTTGTACATGATTACACAAAAAATGATTTCTAATTTTTATGTTCTTTGTGCGTGAATGTTGAATCAGATTTTTTGACAAATTAATGGCACTTGTATTGTCACACAAAATAGGTACATGATCATAATGCAATCCCACGTCGACAAGTGTTTGCTTCATCCATAAGATTTAAACACAACAACTAGCTACCACAATATATTTGGCTTCCATAGTGGATAACACAACTAAGTTTGGTTTCTCACTAAACCAAGAGATTAGTGACAAACCTAGATAATGACGTGGTCCACTTGTGCTTTTCCGATCGATTGTGCATCCAGCCTAATCGACATTAGAGTAACTCATGAAGTCTATGTGTGTGATTTTAGGATACCATAACCCCAAATTCTTAGTACTAGTTAAATATCTAAAAATGCGCTTAACGACACTAAGATGAGCCTCCTTTAGATTGGATTGAAATCTAGCACATAACTCAACACTAAACATAATATCGAGTCTCCTAGTAATGAAATAAAGTGAGGATCCAATCATATCTTGATAATTTGTAATATCTACCACCTTACTGCTTTTATCCTTGTCCACTTTGATTGAAGAGCTCGTAAGAGTTGGCATTAGCTGTAAATTTTCCATTTCGATTCTTTTGAGGAGATCCCTTGCATATTTTGCTTGGTTAATGAAGATGTCATCTTCGGTTTGCCTAATTTGTAATCCAAGGAAGAAATTTTGATTCTCCCATCATGCTCATCATAAATTCACATAATGCAACATTAGCAGCACCAAAAATAATATCATCAACATAAATTTGAACAATAATCAAATCATCACCCTTTGTTTTAGTAAAAAGTGTAGTATTTGCTTTTCCCATAGAAAAATCAATTTTGATTAAAAATTGACTAAGCCTATCATACCAAGCTCTAGGAGCTTGTTTTAAACCATATAAAGCCTTTTTTAATTTATAAATGTAATTTAGATACTTATGATTTTCAAAACTTGGAGGTTGTGCAACATATACATCTTCTAAAATGTATCCATTAAAGAATATGCTTTGACATCCATTTGATAAAGATTAAATACTTTGCGGCAAGCAAAAACAAGTAACATTCTTATAGACCCTAGACGAGCAACTAGTGCAAATGTTTCTTCATAACCAATACCTTCCCCTTGATTGAAATCTTGGGCCACTAATCTAGCCTTGTTTCGCACAATAACACCTTGATTATCCTTTTTATTTCTAGATGCTCATTTACTATCGATTACGGATTGAGAACTAGGTCCAAGAACAAGTTTGCATACATCATTTCTTTCAAACTGATTTAGCTCTTCTTGCATAGCTAAAATCCAAAATTCATAATTTTCGGCATCTTTAAAACATTTTGGTTCAATTTGTGAAAGAAAAGTTAAATTGTTGTAAATATTTTTAAATTATGATCTAGTTCTCATCCCAAGAGTTGGACTATTATGAGTAATAATATTGATTTTAGGGTGATAAAGATGGTACCTTCAATCTTTTGGTAATGGACGCGAGATATGCTTATCTTGTGAATACTCCGATTAATGTTGATCTTGTTATGATTGTTGAGTTGGTTGAGAGATGATTTCTCGAGAGATGTTTGGACTTTCTTGAACCACTTTGTCTTTGATCTCTAGATTGTTTATTTGATGTTCCAAACCTAAATCATCATCATCTTCTATTTTTTCTTCTAAAATGTTAGTTTCATCAAATACAACATACATTAATTCTTTTATAATTAGAGTTCTTTTATTAAACACCCCATAAGCTTTGCTAGAAGTAGAACAACTAAGGAAAATGTTAATATTAGATTTTGAATCACATTTTCCTAAGTTATCTTTGGTGTTTAAAATAAAAATTTTCATCCAAAGACCTTATAATAATTAATATTAGGTTGTTTTACCCTTCCAAAGCTCATATAGAGTTTTATTCATTTTAGATCTAATAAGAACTCTATTGACAATATAGCAAAAACGGCTTCAGTTTAAAAATATTTTGTTAAACTATTTTCATTAAGTATAGTCCTAGTCATTTCTTGTAAAACTCTATTTTTCCATCTAACCATACCATTTTGTTGAGGCATCCTTGGTGCCAAAAAAATTTTGTTTGTAGCCTTCTTTTTGCAAAACAATTCAAAGGCATCACCATCGAACTCGCCTCCATGGTCATTTCTAATTGAAATAATCATGTAGGCTTGTTCATTTTGCACTTTTTTACAAAAGTATGAAAATGTTTTCAAAGAATCATCTTTATTTGCCAAAAATAAAACCAAGTAAGTCTTTAAAAATCGTCAATAATGACAATGGCATAGTGTTTGTCACCTAGACTTATTATTCTAGAAGGACCAAATAAATCCATATGTAAAAGTTGTACAGGTCTAGTGGTAGGAATTTTGGAAATAGATTTAAAACAAGTTCTAACATGGTTTCCAAATTGACATGATTTACAAATTTTGTCTTTTTGAAATTGGAGTTTTGGCAAATCCTAAACAAGATATTTTCAAAAAATTTTTGAAAGTAAATGCATGCTAGCATGTCCAAGCCTTCTAAGTCAAAGTCATGTTTCATCATTTAAAACCGAAAGACATTAATTTTGGTTTGAACATTTTTCAATATCAAATGTATAAACATTTTCATTTCGATCACCATTGAAAACAACCTCACCATTACAAACATTTTCAGTCAAACATTTAGAAGATTCAAAAGTAACCTTATATCTCTTATTATACAATTGACTAATACTAAGTAAATTATGCTTTAAATTGTCAACCAGAAAAACATTTTCAATAAAAGGAGAAGTATCGTTACTGATATCGCCTACACCAAGACTTTTTTCGTTGGCGTTGTCTCCAAAGGTGACATGCCCACCATTCTTCTTGGTGAAGTTTGAGAAGAGCGAGAGGTCCCCAGTCATATGCTTTGGACAACCGCTATCTAGGAACCACTTAGCCTTCTCCTTAGGTACCTACAAAAATAATTTAGTTTTTGATTTTGGTACCCTCATAACTTTGGGTCTATTTGTGTTAGTTTTCAAAGTTTTAGGAAACCATCTTTGTTTAACTCTAAAATATGCATTTTTCTTAATGGAACAATAAAATGAGGTATGTCCATCTTGATTATAATATGTGGATACATATTTTGAGTTGCTATTACTAGTTGATGCTTTAACAAAATAACTTTAAAAATATTTTTTTTAATCAATTTGTGGCTTATATCCTAAACCATTGTTAAAAATGTAACTTTTTTCATTACACATTAATTCAAAATTTTTCTTGCTGTTAGTGAATTTTAAAACTGTTTTTGTTAAATCATCAACTTGTTCTTTCAAAAATACATTCTCTAGAACTAAAGCATTACTCTTAGATTTTTTTAATTTTCAATAAATCAATTTCTTTTAAACGAGTAGACACTTTTCTCTTAAGCATAGAAATTCTAAAAGCTAATTTTGCATTATTTTTATGTAGTTCATCAAAAGCTTTAGATAATTCTATGATATCAATATCATTATTTTTATCATTGGAGAAGTTAATAGGACTTACCTCTTCATTGACGTCTATGGCCATAAAGCACATGTTGGCGACTTCTCTTGTTTCCTTGTCATCCGAGTCTTTGGATTCCAGCTCATCTCAAGGTATTTGGAAAGCTTTCTTCATTCCCTTCTTTCCACCTTTCTTTTTAAGAAGACAATCCAGTCTTATGTGACCGGGTTTTTTACAATTATAATAAATTACTTCATCTTTCTTTGATTTCTCACCTTGATCTTCTTTTCTTCTAGTACCTTTGTTCTGGTTGCATTTTATATAGAACTTTTTGTATTTCTTTGCAAGCATTGACATTTCTTTGAAGTCCTTATAATTGAGGCTTTCATTTTCGACGTCCTTGTCATCTTCGTCATTGGGAATAAAGGCTTTCAAAGGTATTCTCTTTTTCTTTTTATCTTCTTCTTTCACTTGATTTTGCTTTCTAGTAATCTCTTTAAGTCATAAGAGAACCAATCAATTCTTCCAATGTTTATTTTGAAAAGTCTTTAGCTTCTTCAAGAGTGGTCCTCTTGACATGCCATGAGTTTGGTAAGGATCTTGCCATTTTTCTTATCGATTCACTTTGAGTAAATGTCCTACCAAGAGAATTCAAACCATTAGCACCATACAATAGGGCCATAAAGTTAGATATAAGAAAAGTGTTTTGAAGATGGAAACTATCATATGGTTTACTCACTACTACAAACAGGGTCTTTTGCAACAACAAAAAGTTGTCGCAACAAATAGAAAATTGTCACAAAAAAATTATTTGCAACGATATGTCGTCGCCACTCAATCGTCATTAATAACTAGTCACAAATAAGTTTTTTGCAACGATAATGTCATTGTATTTTTATTTATGATGACAAATAGTCGCAATAATGTCACCACAATTATTTCATCTAGCTTGTCATTTGTGTGACGTGGCAAACATTTTTAGTGATGAAAAATTTCAAAAATGTTGTCGCAATAAATTGAACTAATGTTGTTGTGTTCTTATTATTTGTGTTGATTTTTTCCAAAAAGTTGTCACGAATATATTTTTGTTTATAGTCTTTTGCGACAACATAGTTTTTTTTATCAAAGCTTTTTGATATATATATTTTTAATATTTTTAATAATTTTTTTTATAATTGTTATTAAATTTGAATAGAAATAATTGAATTACAATAATAAAATAAAAATTCAATGTTAAAAGAGACAATTGATAATACATTATTTTAATAATAAAATAAAAACCATACCAAACGTAATGTCTTGGAATTTTGAACAAAGAAGAAAATACAATCTAATCCCCTAAAATTGTAGCAGTGTCGGTGTCATCAATGTTGTCATTAGCGGTGTCTAGAAGAGGCAAAGGACCTAGACGAACAAAAGTTGAAGGAGTCATCACGGGCAGGAGTTGGATGCCATGGAGCTGGATGCCATGGAGCAACTGGCCCAATGGCTTTGGTACATATTCATGTTGTACTTGATCGATCTTTATAGAAAATCTTCCATATGCAGGTCAACAGGCATCGAAGATGTTCCGTCCAACTAGGAGCTAGAGGATGAACCAGTACTGCTATAGTAAATCCTCTACGGGAATGTAGGGCCAAGTCTACTAATGTGTCCTCTACGTCTACCTAGGACATGCTCTAAAATTCCCTCTTCGTTAAGCATAAGTGCAGCTGAGGAAGAAGCAGATTGTGTCATCTGGGTTTATTTCTCCCATTTCATTATATTCTACACAAATAACAGTTTACACATTTTATAAATACACAAAGTAATTTGAATAAGTGAAGATAGTATTGAAAATTTAAAGTATTTATTAAAGTCTGCTGTGCTTGGGAGTTAACCTAAGTCTCCCTATGACGATGCATGTCTTCCCAACTGTCTATAGAGACATCGGCTGCTAGGTCATTGTGTTGGCCTATCCAACAATTTGAATGTGTTAGAATAATATATTTTTTGATAACTTTTAAGGTTGCTTTTAATTAAAAGAACTTACTAACCTTTTTGTTGCAATGTTGGGAGATGGATATCCGACCATGCAAACTTGACCACTTTTGTTTACCACGATTGTTTTTATTTGTCATTGAATTTTTTTTGTTAATTATAGTTTTTAGCAGTAGCAATATTGAAATTAATATATATAATAAATAACCAACTTAGTAGATATAAAATTACCTAAAATTTCTCAAACATGAACCTATCGCAACAACGACCTAGTTCTTGAGGTTCATGGGGGGGAGGGGGGTTCGCTCTAACATGTGCTTTTTCTGCTGATCTTCCAAGTACTTTGAAGTGTTCGTGGAGGTCACTCTTCTAGTCCTTATAGTACTTGGATGCCTCCTTATCAACTATACTATAGAAGATACTATCCAACCTTTGGTAATCTAGAGCAAACCAATCCTGTAACACATTTAATATCATGATAATTACTTTTATTATGTTCTATAATAATTATGTTCTACAAAAATTATGTTCTATAAGGATGAAGTTGAATGAATACAAGCATATAATGCTAAATCTATCTCTTATGTTAGGCATTGACATCCTTCCAAGCGTCATGGAATGGCTCACATGCATCCCAAGTGTAAATACCAATGGCATTTTCAAAGCACGACTCAAACCATCCAAGTACCTTCTAGGTACCAACCGGCCTTATTAAATGTGGCTAGAACCTTTCATTCATGGCTTACATTCATAACCCTTTGCCTTTCCTTGATCGAAATGATGGCGAGGTACGACATCTGGTGCTGTAAACATCAATCAACATTTTAAGTTAAAATTTGTTGATCAAATAGACTTGACAAATTTGCAATTGGGTTGTAACATACTCGACTGATAGTGTGACGATACTCTATATGGGTCAGGTGGAGGCTATGATCCACCTGAAGAGCCAACACATGTAGCAACTTGTCCAGACATATTCAATTGCTGACAAATAAAAGGTTTAATATCATAATTTAGTACTATAATAGTTATGTTGTATAATAACTATGTTCTATAATAATATTGAAATGACATGAATATAAAAAAAAGGTCTGCTATACATAGTTTTTATTCTTCATCATTGCTAATGTCTTGATGTTGCCACCATCATTAATGTCACCATCGTCTTTAGAGTCATCATCTTGGACTTCAACGTATTCATTTAAAACTTCATCCTCCTCGTCTTGCAAATCCTAGTCATCATCTTCTTTGGAAGAATTATATTTTAAGATTGCATCAACATTGGATGTGACAACATTAGATGATACATTATGGTGTTTCCACATCAAGGTGCCAATCTTTGGTATTTCTACTACTAATTCAACATTTGCAGACTCTATATCTTGAACTACCATCACGTCGTCCACATTTGCATCGGGAAGATCCCATATATGTCGATGTCTAAAGTGTTCAACAACTTTTCAATTTAGACCATTAAACAAATCACCTACATAAAATACTTGTTTTGCTTGAGATGGAAGTATGGATGGTTCATTCTCGTACCACGAGTCTTTAACAAAGATGCTTGTTCTATTTTTGTATTGTTGAACTCTCTTCTTTTTTGGACAAGTGTCGAATCACTTACACTTAAAAAAAATAACAAAATTAGCATTTATGTAGGACAATTTGTAAATCTCCTTGCAGACTTCGTAATATGTTTGATTATGTGGTCCATGAATACAGATACCTAAATTCTGGGTAGTTCGATTGATATTTTGATTGTGTGTTAAAAACTTGACTCCGTTCACCACACAACCATGATAGCTTTTAATTGAGAAGTTTGAATCAAATGAAAGTGAAACTAATTGATCAATTACCTCTAGTGCATTCTGCTCTTGAAGATTAAACGTCTGCCAATAGTAAAGAATTCTTAGAAATTAAGAATTTCCAATTGTACTTTATATAATTCAAATTAAATTATACCTTATTTTGAAACCATTTTGGGAACTCCATCGCCAGAAGATCCTCCAATGATCCAGTTCGTTTGCTATCCTACAACTCCTTTGTTTGCTCACTGTTTATTATGGAATTTGAGTGAGTGATACAATAGTATTTGACACAACCATACTTACAAACAAATGTAGGGTAATACTTACTTGTTGTATTGCTGAATTTCTAAATAGTTGTATAGTATGTACCACTCGGCTTTATTCTGTAACTGGCAATTATCTAATGTGACTAAGGTCATCTTCCTAATTAGATGACAACAAGTATCAAAAACAAAAATCTTGCTATTATTAACTACATCACCATCTATCCAATTTCTCTCAAGTCTACTAAATGTTGTCTCTATCCCAATTAGATACATCAAACAAAACGTCAAAGCTTCGTTGACAATATAAACTTTGGTAATTGATCCATTTGGTCATGTATGATTTTGAACATACTTCTTCCATCATCCAAGGAATCGTTCAAACTGATACATCCATTTTAAATGAATAGGACCTCCTCTAACGGCTTCTTCTAGCAAGTGCATTACTAAATGAATAGGACCTCCTCTAATGGCTTTTTCTTTAGTGAGATACAGTAATTGATCCGTGTGGTTTCATACAATGATCACCTTCTTTCTATAACTGCAACTCCTTATGCAACCCCATGTTTTGCAAATCAATTATCACCTTGTCTGTATCCTTACTTTTTCCATCGATGTTCAAATTTATGTCCAACAAGCTGTCACATGTGTTCTTCTCAATATGCATGACATCTAAGTTGTGATGTAATAAAAATGAACTCCAGTTAGGTAATTCCTAAAAGACACTCTTTTGTCTAATTAAACTCTATTGGATGCCTCTTTTGCTTCTTACTCTCATAATTTTCATGTTTACTAGGCCAATTGGTTTCAACTTTTTGTAGCTAAGCTAATGTTTATTGAATGGATTTCCAAGACAGGGGAGGTCATCGATCAACCCTACCATCAAACTTCTGGTTATTTCGTATCTTATGAGTAATAGCAAGCTATCGTCGATGCCCAACACAACAAGTTTTGCTTGTTATTTGCTTTAAGGGGGTCGAATCGTTGCAGGGTAGAGATACCAAATATCTTGACCACTCCAGCTAGATAAACTACTAAGAGCAGGGAATTTGTTAACTATCATGAGCAACGCAGCCCACATCTAGAAAGACGTTTTCAAAGCAACATTGCACACAATAATCCTTTCATCCCATAATTCTTTTAACTCATCCACAAGGGGCCTTATGAACACATTTATATCTTTCCCAGGAGCATGTGGGCCAGGAATCAACAAGGTCAACATCTTGTATGGGTTCTTAGTGCATAACCATGGAGGTAAATTATAAGCAGTCATAACCACCGGCCACATGTTGTATGAAAGACTCATGTTCCCAAAAGGGTTGAAACCATCGTTAGCTAAACCCAATAGAACATTTCTCGGTCCACAAGCAAAACAAGGGTATTTTTCATCAAGTTCCTTCCACTCTTTACCAATAACTGGATGACACATCAAGTCTTCATCCTTTGATCACCCACGTTGGTGCCTTAGCAGTGTGACGGGAAGCATGCAAACGCTTCAACTGATCCTTCAAAGGAAAGTAATGTAGTACTTTCCATGGAACTTTCTTCCCCTTCTTACTCTTCCAATGATTTGTGTTGCAAAGGGGACATGTCTGTAGATCAACATTTTCCTTCCAAGACAAAGCACAATCATACTTATAGACATGAATTGTATCATAGCTTATGCCTAGTTTACTCAATAACTTATTGGACTCATAATGAGATTCAGGTAACTTGTTCCCATCCAAAAATCCATCTTTCAATAACTTTAACATAGCATCCATGCATTTATTAGGCCACTTATATAGCACTTTTAGGCGTATCAATTTCACTAAGAAATTCAATGATAAATACTTAGTGCAACCCAGATACAATCGCACTTGGAGATCAGATAAGAGATCCTTGAATTCATCATCATAGGGATCTTCAATATTCATTTTTGTCTTACCCAACATATCATGATCGTCATTAATGCTAGCAATATCTTCAATGAATGTAAGCACCTCATCTACTAGTTCACTTACAACTAGGCCAGTACTTGAAACTGCCTCTACTTCACCATGGTAAATCCATTTAGTGTGTGACATATCAAAATCGAATTGATGTATGTGCGTTTTCATAGTTTCAGTAGGCCACATATCATGATTTTTACACTTGACACAAGGACAACTGATATTTCTAAATGAATTTGCATAATTCTTTTTGACCTCAATAAAAGCAGACAACCTATCCTAAAACTCGTTTGACAACCAGTTTCTCAGATATATCTAACTCTTATCAATCGGTATTTTAACTATACACAAGAACAGACACATTCATTAATATCAATTGGTCAATGTATGCATGCATGCAATTCTATACGCTACATTCACTTCAAACCTATAGGGTAAGGGCCTATCCAATTTAGTATTGTAATTTACATATTGTGTCCTTCATCCTACAACGCTCCTTTTCTATAGAAATTTTGACATCATCTCCCTTTAGTTCTCCTTAGGCGTACACCCAGAGAACAAAGGAAGATGTACCAAAACCTCTACCAAAGGCGTGAATGAAATTAAATCACAAATATGTAAATTAGAATACCAAACTGTCTAAACAGGACAATTCAAGCATCGGTGTTACTACATATTGATCTTCAAACCAGTCTAAGGTAAACTCATGCATGCACGTGCAAAATAAAAACACAAATTTATGCTCACATACGTTGTTTTTGTGACTATAAAGTCACATATTAAACCAAACCATCTTCGGAAAAAGTTACAATTTTGTTAAATTTTATGTAATCTTATCAAATTGTATGAAAATTTTATTGGTCTTATTGTTTTTAAATAAAATTAATTTCTTAATTTTCATAAACAATAATATTACAACTATTTATCCATTTATAATGACATATAATTTTAAATTCAATTTATTCTTTCATATTAATTAATTAAAGCAATATATTGATTAATTTAACCTTAACAATAATATTATAATTATTAAACTATGATGTTGTTCATCAACTTATAATAACAATTTATTATATTATTTTACTTTATAGTTAATTAATTAATTAGTTCATTAATTATTAATTAAGAATTTTCATTTCTTTATTTTAATTTTATAATTAGTAATAACAACTTTGAATGTGATATTTAAATTATCATTGTTAATTATTGTTAATAACTTCAATATTTATTCTTTCAATTTTTAATTACTATAATGCATTAAAAATAATTTCATACTGTATTAATTTAATTTCATTTTCAACTCAAACCACTTGGATAAACAACTTATTACTAACTTAACTATGACTACACAATTCCAAAAACAATCACAATCACAATTCACAATCCAAAACAACAATCACCATCCAAAAAAATCCAAATACCAAATATCACAATTTTATAAATATCACAATCCCAAAAATCTAATTCTACAACAATCCACGTTGTAGCAATACTACATCACACAATTTTGAAAAACTTAGAATCACAATTCATAATTTTACAACAATTCACAATCCAACTAACATGTTCATAATTCCAAAAATCCAATTTACAACACAATTCCAAAAATCCAAATACCAAAAAATTAAAAACTTACATAATCTAAAACCCACTAAGAACGGGGGTAAAAAAACATGGATTGCAACAAAAACTTCAACGGTGGATGGTCGGAAAACAAGCAAAAAGCTCCAAAACTCAACCCAAAAAAGTTTGAGGATTTTCCAATTTAGGGAGATTTCTATGAATATTGCTTGATAATATAAGTTTCTAAAATACAAAACTTAGGAATCTATGTGTTTTTGGGAGAGATTTGAGGAGGAATAGGACGGAGAAATGGAAATAATTTTTCAAAGGAGGAGAAAATTGCCGAAGAAAATGGAGGAAGATGAGCTCTTGAGTTCATTTCTACATTTAATGTCATCGCAAAAGATATACAAAATAACGATGTCTCATAAGATGATTCTCAAACGACTATTTGCAATGACAAATGAAAATTGTCGTCGCAAATGATATTAAATGGACCACCTTTTTCTCTACAAAAATTTTGGCAAAAAATTTAATTTTCACTTTTTGCGATGATATATTCCACTATCATTGTAATTGACAGTTAATCATAGCTATATATCATTAGTATTTGTGAAGACGTTGTCGTTGCAAATAATAACCCCTTTGATTGCCATGTCTACCATGTTATTATTGCGACAACAGTGTCATTGCAAATAACTACGTATTGGTGCGAGAAAACTTTGCACCATATAGGTTTAGGTACCGAATATCAGTTGCGATAACATATCATTGTAAATATGAAAACATATTTTCTTTTATTACTTGCGACGACATGCCATCGCAAATATGAGGAACATGCGAGGGAATGTTATTGTAAAAATTTCCCACATTTGCGACTATTTATCGTTGCAACTTCAGCAATATTTGCGACGGCAAGAAGTCATCGCTAATAGCCCCAATTGTAGTAGTGACTTACCAAGCTTCATTAATATAGTTCTCGTGATACCAGTAAGCTATCAAGTATAGATCCAGTTGACTGAGCAAATTAGTCTAAGGTCCCATAAGTAGGCGTTAGAACTTGAGAATTTCATATTTTTGAATTTCATTTAGTCTTATTTTTAAGATTTGTTATATTATAGATTCCGCTTCCTATGGTTGTGATTTTACAGATTTCGTTTATTTAACGAAAGTAGATAAGAAGTAGGGCTTTTTAGGCTAGCCGAATGCGAGTATATTGATTAACTAGCTTAGGGGTTTTACAAGTGTCCTTCCAGCCGTATCACATCCTCCAGAGACGAAACCCAGATGCCAGATCTGGTGGCCTTCATTTCTCTCCGGAGACACGTACATGTATAAAAGTAAATTTTAAGGTCCTCCAGACGTAGATAAGCCATTTTGGCATCAAAAGTTATGTGCTAAAAGGTGAGTTGAAATATTATTATGTTTAGAACGTACTCCCCATGTATTCCCTATCTCTATTCTTTTTCCTCACATATAGAAATGTATTTCGAAATAAATCTCTTAGCTAGAGTAATGGTGGCTGTAAATATATATATTTTTCTCTTTCCTTGCGTTGTGCAATGTCATGTTGTTCACTTGGTCATATATGGCTTCAGAGCAGTGATCAATACATGAAAGCAATAAAACGCAAGGAGCAAATTAGCAAGGCAAGGAAGGAGAAAGGCACTTGGAAGTTGGTGGTGGTCGCTTTCTTTTGGCTAAACTGTAAAGCTTTATCGCTTGTTTATGTTTTTCCCATTTTGTGGAAATTGAAAATTTGGTGTTGTTTGCACGATCTGTCTTAAGTTTCCTTCGACTTTGGGTGGTGGGTGGTGAGGAAGTCATGTCCTTCATGGTCGTGTAGAAATAAACTTTTGTTTTTTTGCTTCTTCACTTGTGGGTTTTTGTTAGCCACTATAACAAAATTGTTAACAAACGACGGAACTTTTAATGGTGGTTTTCCAAAAACCGTCATCATATATATGTTAAATGCACAACACGGATAAGATACACAAACCGTCGTCCTATGTATATATACCACGATGGTTTCGATAGATCCTCATGGAATTTGATGGTCTTTTGTTTTGTTTTTTTCTTTTTTTCTTTTGTTGTAAACAAAGATTTCAACTGTCGCGTAACAGTCAGGTTTCTATGATAATTTTAAAGATTGATATGAAAAATTATCTTAAAACCCCAAAATCAGAGGGTTCAAATCAAAACATGAATGGCTTAAAAACCTTATGAGCACCTCTGAAAATAGCCGATAACCTCCGAAAGTCTCTCTCTCTACCGCTGTCCCACATCGCCACCACCATCCACCATCACCGCTCCTTCTCCTCCTCATTGTTTGAAAGTGATTTCTTGTTCTTTTTAATATTTGTGATGTTTTTGTTGCAACAATAAATAGTTTGTAATATTTGAGCGTAAATAGATATAATTTTTAGTTCTTGTAGTTAGTTTATTAGTAAAAATTATTGATAAAATAACGAGATTCTATGAGGGATACTTAACCATCATAGAATCAGTCGTGGAATCTCTTAACATACCATCACAGTTGATTCCACGATGGTTTTAAATTGTCGTCAAACCATCAACTTGAAATAGTAATCGATTCTGCCTCTATCAAGTTCTTACTAATTCTATTAAGACCTGAGTGGTTCCATATCCTCTTCTAAGCAATGAAAAATTTCGGTGAGTGTAAATGGACATAATCTTAATCGGCGAAAGGTGAGTTCCTTGGCAGTTTTGGATCTCTAAAGCCTAGGGGATCGATATTTATCATTATTATTTTGAGCTCCTCAATATTTTATGTTTTGCATAATAGCTCAAATGAATCTTTTAGTAGCTTATAAGTCACCTCAATGTTGATGTATCAATCGCATCCTACAATCATGACTAATATCAACTTTATCATCACATGGATAAGAATTGAACTTAAGGAATAAAATTTAGGTGGCCTAAGTTCTAATTTCAAGTTGATGTATCCATCAAGATCATCTTTTTTTTTTTTTTCTGTCCCAAAACGAGTAAAAGATCGTGGCATCTTTTTCTTATCTCAACTCTTCATCATCAAGATCATCTTTTTTTTTTTTTTTTTTTCTGTCCCAAAACGAGTAAAAGATCGTGGCATCTTTTTCTTATCTCAACTCTATAAGGAGATGTATCTTTATGCATAAATCTCATTCTCGAAATTATAGGTTGTTTGGAAGAGGAGTAGAAACCAGTTGTTAGAACCACTTTTACTGTAGCATATGAGAGCTTTATAATGTAGCAATTTTTTTTATTGTTACTGTAGCATGTGAAAGCTTTACACTGTTTATAATTGAGTTTGTGGTGGGAACTAAGTAATTAGAACTACTGCCAAACAGGAAAGTAATTATGTTGACGACCCGTAATTGAATCAAGTAGAGATTCGGAATCCTTGTAATGCTCTGTCCATATAAAGTAGAGATCCGAGTTAATTATTACCGGATAATTCACCTTTATACTTAAAACTACTAATCTTTTTGCAGTAGCTCATTGTCTTTGATAACTAAGATGTAATTCCAATTCCTAGTGTTCAATATTCCTCATTTTTATGATCTTCAATAACAATTTTTTTTTTCATCATACTTTGTCGAATTTCCTCAAGTAGAGTAAAGAAATAGTTTTTTTTTTCATTAGAAAAATAATAAAACCTTGAGATAAAACAATTGGGAAGTAAAACAGAACTTATTCTTTGTTCAATTATGAATAATTTTTAAAGATATACATAATATGAGAGGTCATATAAAAGACTAATTGAAGTATCCTAATATAGTAAATTATCATAAATGCACTTCAAATCAATAATAAAGTGATATTAAAGTTAATAATTATACAAAATGAATTAAACATGGATTAATTTATCTCTTGTAATTGAAGCTTCATAATATATGCCGATTGGATCTTGATGCTAGCTTATTAATTCTCTTTTGACAGATCAAGCTAATCCATTACCACCAGTACAACAGAAGTAGAGAGAGCCAAATCACTGTGCCTGATGGGACACTTGGTGCAAAGTCCAAATTAGACTAGATGTACGCATATGGCCTACAATATGTGGCCTTTATCCCTACATATTTTCTGGTTTCTAGAAAATAATTATTTAAATTAGTCATTGGGATTTTGAAATAATTAATTATTTAAATTTGATATTTAAATAATTATTTAAATTCTAATTGAATTTGAATTTTGGATAAATAATTTTTAATTTTTAAATTAGATAATTATTAAAATAATAATATTCTAATTTAAATTGGATTAGAGTTGATTTAAATTATCCTTTATCACGCCGAAAACCACTATCTCCCTACACTGTTATTCGTCGAAGTTCTACATTTCTTGGGGAAGTGTTAAACGAATTTTAAAGGGACCATATCCCTAGCTGATGCCAACAGGTAGGAAAGTAATGAGAAAAATATCCCCTAATTTCCTAATAGATTTTGACTCCTCCTATCATTTGTAAAATTAGAGGCCTTACATGCTTATATATTCTTAAACTACCTTAGTAGAAATTATGAAGTAGAGCTTAGACTACTCACTTTTAATAATCCTAGTTTCTTATCAATAAAGTGGTTAAAAGGAAAGAAGTTGTAATGGAGTTTGTTGAGTTGTACTCGCACACAACGATCTCAAAAATAATAATAGCATTGAAGGCTTGGTTTGGCCACATTGGAATTGCTAACGCATTTGCATCCTATCATGTCACACCCTCCGAATCTACCAGACCCTAATGATGTTTGTGTTTTTTTATGTTATAAAATATATTTCTCCCTTTTTTTAAAAGAAAATATCTCCTTTGCTCCTTAGTTTTGAAGAACCCACCAGTAGTACAGTGCAACATTTTTCTTTTTATTTTTTGCACCTGCCAAATTCTTCAATAGCCATCTTAGTCTCTCTATCGCCTGTAGCCTCTTCTTTAAAGAGGAACAAGGCATTAATGGTGTTGTCTTTAAGCGGACTAGTAATTTTTTAATCTTACATGAGGATGAAGTAATTGTCTTTGATGGCTGAGCTGTGATTTGAAGAACCGAACCAACAACTTCTCAGATTGGAACGTGGTGAACCATATTGAATA
>CAMOHE010025686.1:0-38412 GCA_946598075.1 Artocarpus hirsutus | reverse complement strand
GGGTTGGAGAAATTTCTTGTCCATATTAGCAGCCTTAATGGGGAAGTACCACTTATTTTCAAGTGGGACCACTGTTCAGAAAGTCAACCATGATAATGGTTTAGCTGTTTGAGTTGCTTTATGATGTCTAAATCATAAAAAACAAGATGAAAGAGAGTTAAAAAAACTGCTGCTTTCGTAGCTTATTTCCTATTGGAAGATGCAAATATTAGGTAGAGGCTTTTTTGGTTGTTTAACCAAATTTAGGCCATCTTTATCTTGCATATCCCAATTATTAAAAGTCCTTAATGAAAGACACCATGTGGAGAGTCTTGTGTCACTCACCTTCTGTATGTTTTCCTGAATCAACATTACTCATTTAACGGGATTAATTTTAAAAAAAAAATTAATGCAGAAACTTTCCATTATTATCACCTCTTAATTAGATATTCAAATTAGATTGAGTTTCTTGTCATCAATGGCAAACATGCATAATCTCTGTGTAGTATTAGTAGATCTCTCTTAAAGCGCTAGGTGGAGACGTGAGGACACTATTAATCCTCTTTTCATTAGAAAAAAAAGGTGTTAAAACAATTATGGTGTAATTCGATTTCAATGCATATGCTAAAAGTGAGTTTTACATTTTATTTCTGGACTACCAGACGAGGGAGATTTAAAGCATTTCCTTAGGCTTTCATTGCTTATCCTCTATTACAAAGTGTTAAAAAAAAAAGAGTATTGATTGCTATTTGAGTACTTTATTAGTAGATTCACCTCAAAAGAGAAATATTTTCGAACTTTCACATTAGCTTTTCTGGTTTGGTTTAGAAAATAAATCTTCTTTCTTTTCCTATAAAGACCGATGGATCAGCAATATCTCACCCTTTAAAATCAACCCACTTTCATCAATCTCAAGGTGACCCAATCGTTTTCTTTTCTTTTAATACCACATCAACATCGTTCATTTGTTACTAAGTTTAATTAAATGTTATTTCATTTGCTAAAAGGGTCATTTCAAAATACATCATAGTGGAGATTGGAAAGAATCCTATCTTCCTCAGCTATATAGGGGCAACTAGTGCATCACTTGGAAATAAAATGGAACATTCAAGTAATGATAAATTATGCCGTGAATGTTGTTCAAATCTAAAACGTTGTAATAATTCAAATTTTATTAAAAAAAAAAGGTAAAAAAGTTAGTGTGAATCAAAACTTTTTTTTATTGAAACCCCGTTCCTAGACGGGCTCCTTGCCTTCAATAATAGAGCTGATGCAGTATTCCCAAAAACACCCAGATAAATTAGGTTAAGTAAGGAAATGGGTTTACGTGGAAATTAAACCCATCATCAGATCGGATTATGCTAGGAAAAAGAAGAACCCAATATGGATTTGGACTATAAGCCCACTCTATCTTGAGAATATGGCTCAGTTTCATCCCCATAATAAGCCCAGCATTGACCAAATCCATTCCACTTTCCATTATAAAACTCAATAAATTCAGGGTTCAGACAAGAACTAGATAAAACTGAAGCAGTTGCATGGCTTTTCAAGCGTGTACAGTTAGTCTAGGGGAAAAAAAAATCCCAACAAGAAAATAACAAGGAAAAAAAAATGAAAATAATGAAGGCCACTGCTTCCCAAGAGGAAGCGTGGGAAGTAATTAATGGGAAGTTATGGGAGGTGGGTCGGAAGTTGAATTGGAGAAGAAAGAGGCAAAGGCTAATGACAGCCAAGAACAGCTGATGAATGCACGTGCAGAAGGTTGGGGGCTAAGTCAGTCCAATCCAATCATTGCAGTGTTACAATTGGCTTGGCCTGTGGGCTAAGTTGACACGTATGAATGCCTTTGGAGTCTTGAGGTGTCATGACATGACCTCGCTTTGCTTATTCTGTCCTTCCTCTCTAAACTCTCTCCCCTCCACCCGTGTGAGCCGCGTTGGCCCCGGCCCCGACCCCAGCCCTGGCCTCACGTCCACCATGTCCTGCACTTTGCTATCTCCCTTCTCTGACCCACTAGAGGTTTACAGTGAAGTAAAAATATGTACAGCATAAAAAAAACTGCAACATAATAAAAAATATTAAGATCGAATTAGTCTCTTAGTGTCATGCAACAATTTTAACACGCTGTCTCGAAATATTTCTTATGTTTATAAATGTCAGTTCTTGAACAATAATTAGACCGTGTTCGCCTCTTAATGTTATGCTACAATATTGACATGCTACTATGAGGTGCTTCTCGTGTTAAAAATATAAGTTCTTGAATTATTTACATGCTTCTTTTTCCCCTTAAACCTATTTACTTCATTCCAAGATTCCTACTTTTCTTTTTCTATAATGTAGATGGAGATTATTATGGATAAAGTCACCAGGCATGTCTCAAGAGATATGGTTGAACATGAGCCAATAAAAACACAAGCTTTATCTAAATAATTTTCTATGATCATGCAAGGACCACCCAATTATGCCATTGCTCAATGGTGGACACGAGTTGATAAAAACAACAAAAAGCTTATCTTTAGCCAATTATTTTAATCATGCAGAGATATCCCCATTACACCATCTATAAAGTCAAACCCACAATCAGATACGCCAAAAAAAAAAAAAAAAAAAAAGGATTGACAGAAAAAGAGAATAGTTTGTGAGAAAACAACATGAAATTTGGCTCAAAGAGAAAAATTATAAATAATACATATAGAAAATAATTCTTGCTCTCACAAGCAAATCTGATAGGCCACTAATGTCTTGCTTGTAGTTGCATAATACCCTTTTTTGTCTAAAACCAATTCGTTCATACAAAATAAAATTATTTTCCTTGTTCAACCAACTTCTTTTTCTTTTTCTTTAAAATCGCAAACGTACTTCAACCAAATTCTATGATTCAGAAGTTCTTTGACAAGATAGAGAAAGGAGGGCAGAATCTATGGAACCAAGAATAGACTAGTCTAAGATGTCTCGTTTTCCCAGTCTCTCTCAATGTCTACAAAACCGTTGGCAGTTTTCTCATCTCATAATGATAAGGCCAAGCAGATTTGCCGTTCCTTTCAACCAACTCATCACAGCAACACTTCTGTCTTCGGGGGATGAACCAGTGTGCTGGCTAAATTGATCATTTCATGCAAATTTCTTCCTCATAATTTGAATCCCAAAAGAGGGGACATACATACATACATATATATATATATATGTATATATAATACTCAAATTCCAAAAACCATTCCAATTTAACTCATGTTAACCAATTCACACAAAATCACATACACCAAAATGTTTTGATATTACCCCAGTCAAAGACCCCATATCAATTTTATCACTTATTTAAAAGGAGTGTATAAATATACATACATGCATATATACTTGGACATGTAGATAAATAAAAACCATGCTTTGGGTTTTCCTAGAAATCTTCTGGGGTTTATTATTGAACAATATTAACACTGTTTTTTCCTCAATGTAGCAAGAGTGATGTATATAAACACCATAATGAACCTATACACCATGTCACTTTCATGGCTTATTGAGCCATTATATACAATCATACACAAAAATGTACATCGAAATCATGTTTTGGCTCTTATGCATTTCAGGCAAATTTATTCCACATATGAATTCACAAAGGAAGGGAAAAAAAAGAGCCACCTCATATTCTCTAAACTCCAAACCCTATACCAAGTCAAGTTTCATCAAGTATTTCCCACAAACTCATAGTACACTATTACCTCATACCACTACACCATGTCAATTTCTACTCCAAATATATATGTATATGTATGTATGTATATGTATGTATGTATAGTATACATATATTACACACACACACACATCACACACACACACCACCTCAAATGTTATAGCTTTTGAGCATTTTGAAACGAGATGTACATACATACTTACATACATAGATTTATGAAAAACACACTTTTGGGTTTTCCTAAGGAGCTTCTGGGCTATAATTAAACACTCTGAACTAGCCATTTTTTATTCTTTTTTCTTTCTTGTATGTAATGTAACTGGAGTTATGTTATTGGTCGTACTATTTTCCATGTATTAGTTTTATGGCATGAACCTTAAAGACCTTGACCTGGTTGGTGAGAGAGTGAGGGAAGAAGAAGAAGAATGTCAAAGCAATCGAGATTTGGAACCTCATATGCATAAACATATACATGAATATATATTTTCTAAAAAGATTTGGAATGTGGCTTCCATCTTCTGTTCTCTGCAACCCCAAGATATTTTGATCCATTCTCTTTGCTCCTCGTAGGGCATATCCCCCCATCTCCTGGCCCCGCCGGCGACCGCCCCACCCTTTTCTTTCTTTCTTTCTTTTTTACTCAAAAGTCAGGACTGGTTGCAGAGTGATATATGCACTAAAAACTTATCCATCAAGATCAGCTTCGAAAACAGTAACAAGGACTGACCAAAAAACCACAGCACCTTTATTTAAGTTTGTACGTACGGACAGTAGTACTAGAATATGTCACACCTTATTATTAATAATCACGTATAGTTATTATTAAACTTGGAATTCAAGGACAAGCGGTGAGATGAGAGGTGATAGTTAATTTAACTCAATAATATTTTTTAAACGTCAACATAATATATACAAGAGATTTCTCCGGTAGGAATCTTTATTAATAGTGTACGTTTTGAAGTCGTTAGATATAATCATTTTTTTTTTTTTTTTAGATTTGATGACAGATAAATACCCATTGGTGGATTTTTTTTTTTGTTTTTATTATTGCAAAATATATATAATATGATTGTTTTGATCATTGGAGCAGGGGAAAAGTGATAATGAATGGCCACTTATGAACTCATTTCACAATAAGACCAAGTGTGATAAGTTGGAAAATGCAAATATAAGGCAAATATAAACGTGCCCTTCTTTTTGTTGATGAATTGAATTAGTGTACGTATAGTTGGCTAATAATCATCCTCCACTTAAAACACACTTATCTTAAATTGACTCTTAACCCCTTTGAAGAGTTATGACCAATTACCAATTGCTAGTCTATTTTTGTGTTTTGTTACTTGCCAAATTGGAACTTTATATCAAAGACGAGATTCAGATTGCTTTTTCAATTCTACTGTATATTAACACATTATTTAAAATTTTAAAATGCCGTTTAAGTGACTTTATATATATATATATCTATATATATATAGCGTACATTTTTGTTTAAAATAACGTGTCATAATATATAATTAGTTAAATCCTATTTAAAACATCCAAATCAGAAAATCGGTAATTTTTTACATAAGAAGACTCCGTTAGAACTCTCTCTCTCCCATTTCATGACTGAGAAAAAGTGATGTATAATCTACAATATCCATAACTAGGTGTTAGAAATAGTGGGCATCCCACTAAGCCCGAGAAGCTTATCCCCATCCCTGTTTCATATCTTATCTTTTTTTTTTTTTATCCTCTCTCAACCTGTGGGGTCTCAACTTCGAGGACTTCGAAAGATCGCTGATCGAGTGCCTTTCTTCTTGACACAGACATGAGTATTGATATATACAGAAAGAGAAAGAGAAAGAGAGAGAAAAAGTATATGCTTCTAAAGCGACATGTAATTTTGATTCATGTTCGTACAGTTTTCGTATCAAGATGCATCACTAGCAATAATAAAGCAACAAACGGTACAGCACGGTAAAGCGCATCAACTGTGTGTGTATATATATATATATGCATGAATTTTTTATAGTCTCTTAAATATAACATATATATAAAAGAGAAAAAATATAACATTAAAGTTATTAAACGTAATATCAATATTTGATGTTACTAAGAAATTTAATAATTTAAAGACGATGTTATACATTTTCAATATCTATTAATGTTGGATTTGCATAATAAAAAAAATTAGTTACCAAAAACCTATGTCATGTAGCTTCAATACCAATATTAGATTCAATAATTGTTATGTCTATATGTTACGTTTGAGAGGAAAAGACAGTAAAAAACCCATATACACACACACATATTTATGGTTGTATATGCACTTAAAATTAAATAACAAATATCATTTCAGCGCCCTCTTAGCTAGCTATCATGTCAACAATTTAATGCTCCAAAACACCCCATTCCACACTATACACGTATATATACAGCATTCACATTTGTACTTGCAATACCCCATATACACATTTCTCTCTTTCTCTACTCTCTTTCTCTCTCTCTCTCTCACGAGTAATCTCTCTAATCAAAGTAGTGAAGTTATATATATATATATAGAGTTGAGAGATGAAAAGTGTAAAGGGAAAACTTGTTAAGGTGTGCATGAACAAGTGGAGGAAGAAGATGGGAAATGGTAAAGTGAGTCCTCGCACGGGTTGTGAACATTGTTGTCAATATTGGAGTTTGTGGAGGCCTTTTGTGGGTGATCATCAAGAGGACTCAAAAATCCCAAAGGACGTACCAAAGGGTCACTTGGTTGTGTACGTAGGGAAGGACTACAACTACATGAAGAGGTTTGTCATCAAAATAAGCTTGCTCAATCACCCTCTCTTCAAGGCATTGCTTGACCAAGCTCGTGATGAGTTTGACTTCACCACTGCTGACTCCAAACTCTGCCTCCCCTGCGACGAGAGCCTCTTCCTTGACGTCGTCAGGTGGGCCGCCTCTCCCGACGACGACCGCAGATCGAGGATTTCGACTCTGTCTTTGAGAGAAATAATTTCACAAAATTGATGAGGAATTCAATTCATTCATGATGATGATGAGGCTTATTAATTAATGTCTTCTTGCAAGGTTAATGCTGATATTTGTTGTAGACATATTTTGTTGTACAATATGTAGAGTTAATTTTGTTCAACATATGATTAAAAATCTTCTACCTAGCCTGGCCAATGATTGATCAATTTAGGAATGCTAGGTGACTAGTATTCCCTTCTAAAAGATGTTAAAACAAAATAACACCACTAATGATCATATTTACTATTGGTTTTTTTCAGTAGTGTGCCAAAAATTAGAATTAATTTTATAAATATCCACTCTAGTTCAATACACGTCCTGAATTTGAAAAAGAATTTATATTGTCTCCTAAACTACGTATCCTAATTCAAAATAACCTTTTGGTTTATAATACTAATGAAATGATCAATGATGACTTGATATTACTTATAATTTTATATATACCCTAAATTATTGATTATTAATCAACTTACCCCGAACAAGTTGACTTCCAATTTAAGATTGCGAGGCAAGTGAAAGCAAAATCAATAGCTCATAAGACATTATAATTTTAAATTAATTGAAAGGTGTTTTTGAGCCACTTTTATACTTCAGGAGTGAAATAAATCTTTTTCAAAATTGCATAGATCCTTTGTAATTATTTATCAGTCCCAAAATTAATGGTGGCAATGTCATGCATAGCATTACTCTTCTTGCAACAAAAGTAATCACCAGTAATGAGTCAAAATTTGCCACATAAAACTGTATTAGTCCCTACATTATGATTTATGTGTCCCAAAATTTGTAGTGACAAAATACCATTGCCCTTCTATAACTAAAGATTCTGTTATTTCTTATAAGCTCATCAATATATAGAAGAATTCTCCCAAGACATTGGATAAATCCCATTTCTGAAGGGAGAAAAGAGAGAGAGAGAGAGAAGAGAGAGAGAGCTGAGATGAGGCTAAATCTGAGAGGCTGAGTTCAAGCATACCAGATATATATCCTGCTTATTGATAACAAATTGTTTGTGACAGTTATCAGTAGTCAAATTTTCTTTCATGCGATATTCAAAATCATGTTGTGCCACAAAACATACATATATGTGGCAGCAATTAAGTGGTCGAATGTGTTTCAAATTTATACACACATATATAATATATATGAGTGTGTGTGTGTGTATATATATATATATATATATATTCATTTGAAAGGTACATAATGCGTCCAAATCAAAAGGATATATAGTTCAGAAGAAACTGAAGCCATTTGTAACACATAACTATCACAGTTATGGTTTTCAGAGGTCCAAAGAATTGTAAGCAATTTGCTTGACTTGATCTACCCTTGAACTTGTTGACCCAATTGATCAATAGTCTTGCCACTAGCACTACAAAGTCTCCTTAAAGAAGTAACCTAGTACTTCTTTATCTTGTTTTGTTCTAGTTTGTTTAGTTCTGGGTTGATCACAACCACCAAACGACAGTCATATTTCCCCAGAAATTCTCACGTTCTTCACGATTTGTGTGTTTGTTTTGAGAAGTAGAAGCATTTTGATCCAATTTTAGTACCTTACGACAATCGTTTCTGATGTAGGATGAAAAAGTTAGTTGTTGGCTGTTTTGGAGTCGTTGGTCCATTTGTTGGACATCAATGTCGTTTTATTGGTAGATTTTGTCGTTTAGTTACTTCTCTTGTCGCTTTTTTAGTTTTATATAAAAGGTTGAAGCCTTTGTTGCAAGGTAGATTATTGAACCTCAGATTTGGACTTCAAATCAAGAAACCAGAGTTTTCCCCTTCATCTTTGGCCTGATCTTCCAACGACAGTAATTTTCTAAGTCAAACCACGTGTCGTTTTCTAACTGCAGACACATCTTGTAACAAGAAAAACCCATGCTGCAAAGTTTGCATAAATTTCAAATCTAATCTTGTTCCTAGATACAACAATACTATATAAATCCTTCATTCCAATCTTTTCAAGGCCGCAATAAGATATTTATTTAAGGATGTTTGGTAAACTTATAAACATGCCAGCTCCGGAGAAACCGAAAGAAGTTTGTAGCAATTCTATCATATTTGACAATTTTACCAGATCAGAAATCTCCAGCACAAAATTTGAATGGTTATAAAAGGTGTTTGGAAGAATAGTTTAAATTTCAAACCAATAGTTTGAACTGTAAACAGTGTAAAGCTCTCACATGCTACAATAAAAAGCTACGATGTAAAGCTCTCATATATTATAGTTCTGAATCCTAAACTGATGGTTTAAACTTCTCTTTCGAACACCCTAATAGTGTTCCAGATTTAAAATTTTATAGCGTATTTAATAATATAATTGAAACTAAAACACTATACTATATAAGAACTTTCCATTATATAGTTAAAACTTATTAGTTTCAACTAAATTCGACAAACAATCAGCTCAAACTACGTTCCATACGGGCTACAAGTTTTTCAGGCTACGCTGCTTTTAGTGCTAACCCTTTTCCCAAGGGCGAATAATAAAATCTTTCTTTTCCCTCTCTAATTGATTATTTGATTAGTGATTTAGTAGTGCTCGGTCACGCCTAGCAGAACAACTTGGAGTATTAAACCTTTGAAAGCAAATAATCTTGGAAAGAAATAGTGAATATTTGCTTAGCTTGTAAAGAAATTTGACCGGTTAGGAAAAAAAATGATACAAAGATCATTAAAAAGCACTAATTCCTTTCGTAGCATTGGACCATGGAAAGCAAACAATCTTGCAAAAGATAGAGTGACTATATTTTTTCTAGGATTCATTTGATAAATATATTTGAATTAATGATTTAATTTAAATTGTGTGATTTAAATTGTTATTTAAATTATTATTTAAATTAACATTTCGATGTGTATTTAAGTTTTAATATTAATATGAAATAAAATTAAAATTTATGTTTAGTGATGTAGTGAAAAAAGTTTTTTAATTTATTAACAAATCTAATAAAATCTTAATGTTAATGATTCTAAAAAATATGCAATATAGATATTAATTTATTTCTCTCTTCACTAAGAACACAATAAAAAAAAATCATTTCAATTAGATATCAAATTACGAATTTATGATTTTTTTTTTCCTCAAATATAAGAAAGAAAATTTCATCTTTTACTACAGCAAAAATATCCGAATATCAAGAGGTTAAAAAAGGATCAAAAACTCTAAAAACTTGGATTTTTAATGCTCATTTGATTCAGATTTAAAAAAAAACAAATATGTATCTAAAAGATTCTTAATATTTAAATTCAAATTTGAATCTATTTAATCCAAAAAATACATAAACCAAACGTACTCTTAATTTGTAAAGAAATTTGACCAGCCAGGGGAAAATAACGATACAAAGATCATCAAAAAGCAGTGACTCATTTTCTTTTACTTTAAAAAAAGCTATGCAGTTCATCTACGTATTTTCCACAACAAACTACAAAGTTAGCAAGATTATACGGCATGGAAACAAGGCTGCAACAGATCTTGGCAAAGGGGACACGCACAACAATCAAGTTACTAATTTCATCAAGAACAAGGTCATAATAAACCACCGTATTGTAATGATGATCATCAATCTTTCCATTTTCAGCACATATAGAGCTCAGCAGAGTTTTCCCTTGACACTTTAGAACCTGACAAGCAACCAAGATAGTTTGGCCTAGCTTAAGCAAATTCAATTCAAACCAAAATTTTGGTTGTTACGCTCTAATATGCTACAGTGATAAAAATAAATAAGTTACAGTATAAAGTTTTCACATGTTACAGTTTTCAATTCAAAAGTTTCAATACTAACTATACTTCGCAAACACCCTAAGATGACCGTATCTGGTAGGCAAACTAGCATATCCTAAATAACCTATTACTACCCCAAAAAAGGGGAGAAGAAATTTCAGTGGTAAGTTAACTCTACTCAAAACAACCATGTGATGAAGTGATTTCAAGGACGATCTTAGAATTTAGAAACATATGCTGCCAGTACCAAAGCTTCAACGACACCATGTTTACGATATCCAACAAATAGTAAAAGGAAGTCATACCAAAATATCAGTAACTCAAAGATGTATACCATGCAGAGGTCTTCCCATCAATTGCTTAATCTACTTCATTGTTAATTAATCTTCCCGAGCAACCTAAAAATGAATCTGTGCATGTTATATTAAGAACTTCTGTTAAATTATCCACTTATCAAGCCGCCCCACTAGCAGGCACAACACTTGCCTAGTGCCTGTAATCTCCTCGTTGAAGAGTTGTACAAATAACTAAATTGGACCAATAAAATTCATGGTAAGAGTTCAAAACTCATCAAAAAGAAGACCACTAGAACTTTGCTGGATTACAGAGTAATGACATAATCTCTAATCATTCTAGGCCTTCGCAAAATAGAGAGAGACATGTTTGAAATAGAGGATCACTTGATGATCCCTCCATTGAAAACAGAGAAATCAATACATATTACATACCAAAATGGAAGCTGCTCTCCCCAAGAACTCTGAAAAAAAAAAAAAAAAAGAAAGTCCTGCATAACTGAAATAACCACAATAATGTAGGCTAAAGATTACATTTTTATACGTAATTCCAAAAATGACAATTATGGCTTTCTTACATTATCGTCACCCTCAAAGAACATTCTATTGCAGGCATTAAAAAGAAAAAATTGATTGCAACATAATATACACAACAAGGATTTCCTGGCCCAAATGTACACAAGTAGTGTATCACCTCATGATGAAATTACATACAAATCATTGCTTGCTGGTGACTAAAATGACAAAGATCAAACAATGTCAGTGCAGAGTCGCAAGGAATTAATTTAAGCAAAATTGGAAGAGCAAGAGCACCGAGTGATTACCGCCTATTTATGCGTCGTGTTTGAGGTCTCCAAGAGAAAATTCCCATTCATTTACCGTTGAGATTATCATCTAAGGCCATCAACCAAGGCTTCCAATTCTCTCCGCCCGAACCTCCTTCCTTGCAAATTCGCAGCTTTACACCTCGCCGCAAAGTAAAACACAAGCCAGGCAACCATGAAGTAAACCTCCATTGTCGACTGAAAAACCTTGGCGAAGGATCTACCGAGAACCCGAGCCAAAACCAACCTCACATACGACCCACAAAGCAAGGCTTCCAAACTCTTAATTTGGATAGCTTGGTTGAACATTGTGGACATCAAGTAACAACCTTCCTTAACAATTTCCCTCCCGCTCTTCCGCGAATCGACTATCGCAATCCATGCATCGACAGCAAAAACAAGCGCCACAAAGCTATCTAACAAGAACCAAGTAAACAAGAACCCGGAAATCTCCTTCTCAAAGCCTCTAATCCAAGGAGCCATAACAGAAAAAGGCATGAGCTTTAACCTCACAAAAAGCTTGAAAAACGAGTACTGGTCTTCGATTTCGCTGAAATACCACAATCCTAGAAGCTGAGTCAATGCATCTCTCACTGCCCATCTCATGAGAATGAACCCAGAAAGCCGCTTTAGCCCTAATCTAGAACCGTCCCAGACCAAACCAGCAAAGGAACTAAATCTCCCTAACAGATCATTAACAACGGTGATGAAAACAATGCCTAATACCCAAGAGTACGTGACGAGAAACCCTAGAATGACCCAACCATAAGCGGCGGACAAGAAACTCACGAGGAAGAAGAGCGTGGCGGCGTCGCGGCTGCCGAGCTCCAATCCCTTGATGAGAAATTGCAGGTCCACGATCCGATCATCCGACTCGTCGGAGTTCTCCGATCCGGAGACGAGATCGTTGTTGTTATCCTCCTCGTCTCGATCGGTGATTCGGTTGTGGCGGTTATGGTCGTCGGATTTGAAATTGACGCCCGACCTGACAACCTCCGAAACCCTAACTCCGTTATCGACGACTAGATCGGAAAACCCTAGCCTCGATCCTAGCTCGGAGAAGAGGACGACGCTGGCATTCACGGAGATCCTGCGGTTGGAGCCGAAGAGGCTACGGTCGTCGTCGTCGTCGCCGGAGAAAAAGTCGTCGTCTAGGGTTCCGACTCTGGTAAGATGAAGAAATGGCCGCCGTCTCCGGCGGAGTGCTGCGGCGGCGGAATCGGAAGATGGTCGGAGATGGCGATTATGCTGGAGATGGTGGTTAGGGGAGGCAGCGAGGTCGAGGCGGGAGAGGAGGGATTTGAAGGAAGGGTCGCGGTCGATGAAGGAGGTGACGAGGTGGGTCCCGTTCTCGACGACGGCGCGAAAGGAGAAGACGAGGAGGGAGAGGAAGAGGAGAACGGCGACATTACCGGAGAAGGCGGCGCCGGCTTGCCTCAAGACCTGTGCCGTGCTTCGGAGGTTGCTTAGCCGTCGATGGTGGTGGTCGTCGTCGCTCATGGCAGAAAAAAAAATTATTTTTTTGGTTTTAAATTATTATTATTTTTCCTCCTCCTTTCGGTTTTTGGATCCTTTTTCCTTTCTTTGTGTCTGGTTTTTAGAGAGAGAGAGGGGATGTGTGTTACAACTCTCAGAGAAATCAGCTTGGAAAGAAGGGAATGGTTGACTGCTAGGTTCACGCTCTGCATGTGGAGCTAGTAGGCACGCGCTTGGAAAGATTTTTTTTTCCTTATAATTTTTTGAGGCTAACGTGGTGTTCTTGTAGTCATGACTTCATTTGGCAACTTAATTAAAACAGTTTCGACTGATACAATATAAATTTATTGTATAAAATTTTTATATGTTATAACATAAAATAAAAAATTATTATAATATCAAGCACGTGTATATTATAATATTTTAGTTCTAACTTATAATTCTAAGTATGTTCTCAAACCCTCTATAAGTAATTTGTACCAATACGTTACAATTTACCATTAAAAAATATATTACATGATTCAAGAATTATGGTTTAAGGGAACAAATTAAATAAATAAATAAATAAATAAAAGAATTTATCAGATTACATTGTCAGTTCCTCTAATGTAAGAGGTAAAAATAGGATATAACTTAATTGTCATTAAACGTATATAGAGTGTTTGCAAAGTGTGGTTTTAACTAATAGTTTGAACTAATTTTAGTTAAAAAAATGCCAATAGTATTCTCTTTTTCACTCTCTGTATTCAGAGTTTGGTATATTGAATCCTCTAACGTGAGAAACTATTATTTAAACTCAAAATGCGATGGTGGAGTTAACATATCAGATAATGAACGCATAAAGTATAAAAAAGAGCAAAAAAGATAATGCTAGCATTTTTTTTGTTAAAAACACTATAACACGTAATAGCTATATATTGTCACTACTTTTTCTTGATATTATGCTAGTTTGGCATTGTTGTGTTGTGCTTTGCTTTTGTTGTATTGTGTTGTGGACAAAAAATAAGTAAACGCCTTATAAATTATTTTTAAAGCTGCTGTAGATACGGAAATCAGAATTGCAGGTGTTTAGTAAGTGCTATGAAGATGTATAATAACAAAGATAGATATACTTTATTAAGTATGCTTATAGTTTTAGATTTTAATTTTAATTTACATACATAATATTTGTACATTAAAATTCTAAAAAATACTTTTATTTTTACTATTTAATATATTTTTAGAAAAATAAATCTTTTATTAAACGAGATAAATTACATGCCATTTAAAAACACACTCAAAAAAGTTGTCTTATAAATTAATTCTAAACTTTTTGTATTGATGTCATTTTAATTTGTTATGAAAAAAAAATGGATAGATTGGGAATTATGTATCATTATTAAATTTAGTAATTTTAAATTCTAACAGTAGAAGCTGCTGTAAAAAAGTAACATATCACTAGCTTTTTAATTTTTCCTGCTGGGCAGTAGTTTTTAAAAGCTACTTTATAAAAGCAGGTTTTATCAAACATCCTAAACCGTTGCAAGTAGTTACAGAAGTTCAAAGCATCATATATAAACAATGTCAAATGGGCCATTATAGTATGTGAGAGCTTTACATTGTAGCAATTAAAAGTTTTGATTGAAATGAAGATGACCAAACATACTAATAACAAACTTAATAGAGTGCGGAGAGGCGTAATAATCTAGATGATGATTTTTTTTTTGTCATATAATTGTCATATTGAGTTTTTTACTTTTATATGCTGACTGGGTTCAAGACACAACCATCGTCCAAACCGTATGCTACCAAGTCCATGGGGCCTTTGGTTGGAACCTATAACAAACTAAAAAAGCACTTTTGTCGGTCGACGAATGCGTGCTTCGGTTGTAGCAATGTTGAATGAACGACAGGTTTGAAACCAGACCGGGTAACCTTAAAGGTGGTCCTAATGTTAGATTCTCAAAAACCGACGATCGAGAGATGTTTCCTCGAAAGTTGTAAAAAAGTCTGAAAATCCTATATTAAAATTTCATAAAAGCACTTGAAATAATTTCTAGACTATCGGTTTAACGTTTACTATTGTTTGGTGGGATTGAGATTCGCCTTCAATACAAGTAGATATGATTCAATAAAAGATATTTCTCCGCGTGTGTGTGATTACCTCTCTGGTCAATGAAAATAACAACTTTAAACAAGGCAGTATTTGATGATAATCTAAAATTTTCTGCTAATGAAAGATAATACCAATGGTTTTTGGTCGGCAATTGATTTATATATAGATATATATATATATATATATATTTTATATCTCAGCAACCAATTTTAGGTCCATCCAATAAGCATATTAGAAAAGGATTAAACTAGTGTTTAATCCATGTTATTCACAAATAAAATGTGGCATACAAGAATATAAGTAGTAGAAAAATGGGATTGTTTTAGAGGATGGTTCAAATTATTTTTGGTTTAAAACACTATAAGTGCTAAGAGCTTTGTTTTTTATTTTATATTGTAATTGTAAAGAGCTTTATATTGTAGACAGTTAGAACAAGTGTATCAAGCACTACAACAAATTTTTGGCTTTTTACATATACATGAGGGGTAAGTAATGCAAGGATATGTTAATCACGCAAGTATATCTGGTAGTCAAGTTGCTAATAGTTAGCTCGTTAATATTATTAGATTATATAATGAACTCTTTTAATTGGGGGAAGTTTTCTCCCCCTAATTGTCTTTTATACTTTACGATTCCTTTCAATAAATATAGAATTTTTTTTCCCAAGAACTCCACTAGTAAATCACAATTTAGGTATGGATATAGTACTTTCTATCTCTACCTCTCTCTCTCTCAAGAAAACTTTCTCTCTCTATTTAATTTATGGTTTAATGTTGTGAAGTTTCCTGATGTAACATCAATTAATTTTTAATTTTTTTCTAAAACAATTTCCTGATGTAACGTCAATTAAGTTTTAATTTTTTTCTAAAACAACACCAAGGTCAAAAGTCCTGGGATTGAATCAGAGGTCTATGATAAGCAATGCACGAAGATCCAATAAAAACTTCCAACGTGAACCAATAATTTAAGGTTTTAAGGCGTAGGAACTACGTAACAATGGACATGCTACCTAATGTACGAGACTTGAAAGAGTGGTTTTTTTAATGTTGGACTTTAAAAAGAGTTAGGGCTCCAGTCAAAAACAACACACATTCCTACGGGTTAAAACAATGATTTATAAAATTATAAACTTCAATTTAATATATACTAAGATTTGTTGTTTTGTTGAAATTAAATAAGGGGTTGTTTGTTTTGTATATTCTTAAGACTCAATGGATTCAAATTTAGATTAAATATTAAGAATTTTTTGGATACGTATTTGTTTTCTCAAAATCCGAATCCTTTGAGTATCAAGAATCTAAGTTTTTAGAGTTTTGACTCTCTTAAACTTTTGATACTCGGATATCTTTACTACAGTAAAAGCTAAAATTCTCTCTTCTATATTCGAGGAAAAAAATCATAACTTCTTCATTTAATATCCAAACGAGATAATTCTTTTTTCATTGTGTTCCTACTGAAGAGATGAATAAATTAAGAACTATATTACATATTTTTAAGATCATTAACATTAAAATTTTATTAGATTTGTTAATAAATCAAAAACTATTTTTACTACCTTTCAAACACAAATTCTAATTTTATTTTATAATAAGATTAAAATTTAAATGCATATTTAAACATCAATTCAGGTAACAATTCAAACCACTAACTCAAATATTAATTCAAATCATATAACTCAAATCAAATTATTAATTCAATCTATTTATCAAACGGACCTAACATTGCTCACACAAAACTCTGCTCTTGGGACCCACTAAGCAGTGCACAATCCAAAATCTTAGGCAGAAGTTACTAGACAAGACTGTCAAGACCAAAGTAATCCTTGTGAGAGAAAATACTATAGCAAAATGATTCAAACAGTAATTTGAACCATGAACCAAACACTTGGACACAAGACTCCAGACTGAAAATACCAAGCGTGCACGTATATATTTTTTTCTATAAAAAAATCTTCACCAACTCTGTAATGCTAAAACTCTGTTACTCACGTAGCAGTAAATATGAATATAAATTTACTCTATGTACTAGTGAAATTTTAAACACGGGGTTTGAATAAAAGTGCTCTTTTTTGTTTATTTCAATCACAAAATTGATTTAAAAGGAAAAAACAGCACATTGGCCAAAACAAAAATGTTGGGGACATCACAAGATTATATGTTGTCATTTGCATACCTAGTCAATGAAAAACTAGTTATTGTTCAAAGCCATACTAGCTTTGGCCTCTATATTTAGAGAGGAAAAAAAAGGAGGAAATGTGGGAAATCATCAAAACTGGCCTATACTTCCAATAAGAACGTACTTTCATTTCATGATCACAACATTATTACTACATTCGAAACTGAAAATTTATGCGAAGCGATTAGCCAAAGAAAAAGATTCATTTGAAATCGGGTTTCTCCGGGAAGGAGCAGCCGGACCTTTGTATTACGACCTTAGCTGCGTGACATCCGGCTCTCAGAGAGTCTTCAATTGGCCTCTCTTGAACTAACTGTGACAGCACCCTACAAATAAACAAAGCAAGTCACAAAACTGGTCCTGTTTCCTATGCTAATGGCCTTTTAATCAACAGCATAATTACTTTTAAAGGACCTAGATCTTTTTATACATTTTCACCTTATCTAGAATTAGATTAGACATTTTCAACTTTATATACATGTATTTGAAGCTCAAAACACATACCAGCTCCATTTGTGTCTAACAAGCTTTTCTTTTGGCAACTTTATAACCGGGAAGTTCTCAACTTTGCCATCATCAGCAACGACAATGGGATCAAGACCCTGAGTAACTTATGTCAAATAAGAAGGCAAATGCTTACGGCAAAACTTTGCCCAAAGCATCCTTGAAGAACTCACAAATAAAAGACCTGCAGATAAATTAGAATTTAGGAATGTTTCATATTAACTTAAAGTAGAAAACAAGAATGAACCCTCCCTTATTATGCCATCTGTGTATGACCTTGTCATTTTCGGCTGCATACTGAATCTGGAGATACGGTTAAAAAAAATCCAGCAATGTAAGAAGTACTTGGCCTTCTCAACTATTATTCATATTCACAAAGAAGTAAGTAGATGACAATGTGTAAAGAGACAGAAGTGAAGCAAAACCAAGAGTAGGAAGAGTGAGGAACCTGATGCCCAGATTTCTGGTCTCTTTAAATGCTCAGACTTGTAGCAATTAGCTGCTGACAAGTTGGCAACAAGTGACGTACATAAACGCCCAAAATGAATTTTTTTTGGTTGATTTGGCTAAGAAATTTGAGATCCAATGTTGATAACTCTAGAAATCCCTTGAGGTCAAAATCACCTTTCACCACCTACAATGCAAACTGCACAAGTTCCAGTGGCCGCAGACTAATCCTCAAGATAGTGAACCTGTGATAGAGCAACATCGGGAAAGTCGAGCCAAAGCCAAGGCCGAGGGGAAAGCTTCTGAAAATGGAGAAAAAAACACAACTTTGTAATCAATATCTAAGTACTCGGAGTCTGCCTATTACAATACTTAACATGGCTATTTATAGCTCACACACAAACAAGATACACTAAGGCCGACGACTATTAGACAAATAACGATATACTAATAACAAATCAAAGCTAAGTTGGTATGCTAAAACAAAAGACGTATTATAAAAGAAACAACTATTGTATCCAGTACAACATATAACTCAAACAGATTAACTTGAAACATGTAGCTCCCCATGTTTAATAAGTGGAAAAGAAAATAGTCCAACTAAGGAAGAACAAATATAAAATGACAGGAAATTCAGGAATGTGAAGTAAAAAAATATATATTTGTTACGAAAATAATGCAAACACATAGAGATTTACATAGGAACTTAAAACGGGCAAAACTAAAGAAGAAGAAAAAATCACTAAATTTGAAACGATTGCAAAATTGTGATAAATAGGATGCTAAATTTGATAATATCAAACCCTAATGCAATACATCATATATATATATATATATATATAGAGGCAAGGACAAAACCTTATAGGCTCAAAACATAAACTAAACGGCCTAAAATACAAATGTCCGTGGCCCGATCCCTTCATTATTACCACAAATCTCATGAAAAATATCACATTTTTCTTTCACTACAATTGTCACACCATGAATTTTTCGGGTCGAGTCAAACTGAATTCGGGTCACCATACTCTAACAATCAAAAAACGAGATTCACAAGTAGAAAGAAGAAACTTACATTAACACCAGCAAGCTGTGAGTTTTTCTTCGTCACCTCCCCGAACTTGTCCTTTCCGATACAGCCAATATAAGTTGTTGCACCGGGAATTTGAAGCATCCACCGCACAAAGAAAAAGATATGCTGATCAAGGATAGATTACCACAATATATTTATAAAAATTACAAGTGCCATTCTATAAATAAAAAATAAAGATTATAAGTTGGATACTTACATGCACGGCCCAAACCCATCCCCAACCTCTCTTCCCATGTCACTAGACAAAATGATCTTGAAGGATAATTTAGCCAATAAGTTGACATCTAAAACAGAGAAATCAGTTAAGCCAAGTCACTGATGCAGATGAGGAAGTCCATACGAGGAATAGCAAAAATAAGCCAAAAAGATGTAAAATTAAACAGGTTGTTGAAATCATGAATTGACTTAGCTTATCACGGGTAGGCTGAGTTTCACACAAAAATTTTGACTTTTGATTTTTTCTGCATCCGAAAGCTTTATATTATACGCTTTATATTTTAGCTCACTCTTTCTGTTCATTGTAGTATGTGAGAGCTTTTTATTTATATCAACCAAAGGTTTTGATTAAAACTAATTTTGTCGTGTACTCTAGGCATTTAGATAGATTAGAGATGTTTCGAACACTTTTATAAAATCCAAGGGATATCTTAAACTATGACACATTGCGGAGAGAACTTATGAGAATAACTCAATTGAATTCCTCAAATCTAAATGTGGAAATCTCAATTTCATTCAAACAACATTTGAGAAAGGCTTATTGATGTCTGTTTTTATAATTAAAGTAATAAATAAATGATGTTGTGTAAAAGCCTTAAACCAGCTGTATTTTGTAGCAATTACCTGTAGCCTGCATGTTAGGGAATAGTTTTATGATGACCAACCTTGCATGCATTTGAATGACAATTATGAAATGATGTGTATCTAAATGTGCAGAACCACATGGCAAGAAAAGTTTTTCTTGGTGTAACTTATGAGTGATTTAAAGTTGTTAAAAGAGGCACCAATAGGTATCCCAAGCCAACGTCCCCAAAAGCTCTATCCTTCCTTCAAGTTTATTCCATTTATTTTTATGGTTCTTTCTAGCCTATGTAGCCTTTTCTGCCAGTAACTTTTGACAACTTACCCATATATAGTATTCAGAACCAAGATTGCAGACCCTCCATTCAATCTAAACCCTCCCTCAATAATCCAACAGTTATGAATGAAGTGTGGTCTTAACACCTTTCCTCTATATATATATATATATATATATATATTTTTTGACATTTACAAATAAAGATTATAAATTAAAAACTTTAAAGAAGCAGAATAAATGTCAAATTTACCTCCAAAAAGAATAAACGTCAAATTAATATATAAGTATGCGCTTTCTTGCGTGGGATACATTTTTTACCATTAAATATTAAAAATATAATATTTTTGGTGTAAATCTAAGAAGAAAAACAGAGTACTACAAATATGTTACTTTTTTACGATTTCCACTAAAGAAATTACTTGTAAAGCATAAGGAATAGATTTCCAATCATTTATAGGTATTTGTCTTTTAGTCTTTAGAAACCCGTTCAAACCAGATCATCTCCTTCACAAATTACTTCTTTAAACCATTAAAGGAGGATCCTTACAAGTAATGCATATTTTTAAATCATTAGATTTGGAGTAAATTATTTTTTTCTCTTTAACAAATTTTAGGACTAAAAGATAAATACTTATTAGTATGTTATTTTTTTGGTTTTTATATTAAAAATTACCCATTAAACACTAGCAGAGGCAAGTATAATTGCCCCACTTAATTTTTAAAAATTGTATGCTTACGCTACTATTTTTCAAAAAATTTAAAATTACCCAAAAAATTTCAAATATACCCCACTAAGTACTTAAAAATATTTTAGTTACTTATAAAAAAAAATATTAAAGGTATAATCATAAAAAATATGTGACTATAAAAAAAAATACTAATGTCTATTAGAAAAAATAAATTAAAAAAACTCCAATAAAAATCGCTCTTATTTCCCTCTTGCGCGTTAAAGTTATAATTCCATTTTCCGAAGTCCTTTGTTTCTTATTTTCATCTTTGTCGTTGCAGGGAAAAAAAGTAGAAATCATGGCTTTTTCGCGAGTTCTGAGACAAGCCCTCAGAAGCCGCTCGAATCAGGTTGTCTCCTCCGCAAATCCTACCTTCTCCCTGCTCTCCTCGCCGGCGACCAGGGCCTTCTCCTCCGCCACCGCCGACGCTCCGATCCGCGCCACTCTCTTCCCCGGCGACGGTATTGGCCCCGAGATCGCTGAGTCCGTTAAACAGGTCCTTCCTTTCCCTCCTTTTCTTCTTTTTCTTCTTCTTCTTCTCCGAGAAGTGATTTTCCTGGTGCAAGTTTGGATCTTTTACTTTCACAGCTCGTCTCTGTTGAAAAGTGGTTGCTTGAATTTGAGTAATTAGGTTTTGGAAATCTTGGTTGTAACTTGAAGGTTTTTTCGCCTGGGATCTTTGTGGATTGTGTTAGATTCTTTTGACAATTGGAGTATAGACAGTGATTTTGCCACGATCATTTTGAGAGATGGCGATGTTTGGATTGTTTAACAGTTTAATAGGGGGTTTCTTTTTCGTTTGGTGGTGAAATTTAACGGCTTTAACGATGCTTTGGATAATTTGAATTGGTTGTTTATGTTTTTATGTTCGATTTTTGTGGTTTGCGTTGGTATCTTCAGCTAATTGGCGTATAGAGTGTGAATTTGCAACGATCAAAAAGAAAAAAATGTTGAATTTCTTTTCACGTTTTGATTAAACTTATCCAATTTAACGGTTTTTGGATGATATTTGGATTCGGTTTTTATGCTTTTTAGGTTCGATTTAAGTGGCTTGTGCTAGTGTCTTTAGCTAATTGGCGTATAGAGAGTGAATTTGCAACGATCAAAAAGAGAAAATGATGAGTTCTTTTTTGCGTTTTGATTAACAGTATTTGAATAAAATTTGAATTAAGACGTAATTCTTTTAGGTTTGATTTTAGTGGTTTGGGGTACTAACTTCAGCTAATTGGAGTATAGAGAGTGAATTTGCAATGATCAAAAAGAGAAATGATGAGTTTCTTTTCGTGTTGTGATTAAATTTAAAGACGATTTGGTGATTCAGGTGTTTAGAGAAGCTGAAGTGCCTATTGAATGGGAAGAACACTATGTTGGAGACCAAATTGATCCTAGAACCCAGAGCTTTTTGACATGGGAAAGCTTGGAATCTGTACGGCAAAACAAGGTGGGGTTGAAAGGACCAATGGCCACTCCAATTGGGAAAGGTCATCGTTCTCTGAACCTTACTTTGAGGAAAGAGCTTAATTTGTACGCCAATGTTAGGCCTTGCTATAGCCTTCCTGGTTACAAGACACGTTATGATGATGTTAATCTCATCACCATCCGTGAAAACACGGAAGGAGAGTACAGTGGACTTGAACATCAAGTAAGGCTTCTTCTTCTTCCTCTTCTTTCTTTCTTTCTTCTTATTTTTTTTTTTTTTTTTTTTTTTTAAGGATGCATTGTGCATAACATATGGATGGTTGTGGTAGTATTAGTTTGAATCAGCTCCTTGTTGTGTCGCTAGGTGGTGAGAGGTGTTGTGGAGAGTCTCAAGATCATTACTCGCCAGGCAAGTCTGAGGGTTGCTGAGTATGCTTTCCACTATGCCAAGATGCACGGGAGAGAGAGAGTGTCTGCGATACACAAAGCAAACATTATGCAGAAAACCGATGGTCTTTTTCTCAAGGTGCGCCAATTTTTTATATGTTAAGTTGTTCTTGTTTTTATTTCCACTTAGACTTGTGTTGAAATTGGTTTTGTTGCTTGCATTCAGTGTTGCCGCGAGGTTGCAGAGAAGTACCCTGAGATAAAATATGAGGAAGTCATTATTGACAATTGCTGTATGATGGTATGAGTGGAGGTTAACTTTTTTGTGATGGACAAGCATCGAAGGCATGCCCTAATCAAAACTAGGCAAAATCTTGATTCTTGTTTTGACTTGTGCAGCTTGTGAAGAATCCTGCTCTTTTTGACGTATTGGTGATGCCCAACCTTTATGGTGACATCATTAGTGACCTGTGTGCAGGTTTGATTGGAGGGTTGGGATTAACACCAAGGTAGCTACATATTTGTGGTCATTTATTAAAATGAAAATTTTATTCATCCAATCATCTCACATAATTTTCCTTTCCCCCCCGCACAGCTGCAATATTGGTGAGGGAGGCATTGCCCTAGCTGAAGCTGTACATGGTTCTGCGCCTGATATTGCCGGAAAGGTTAATTTTCTTGTATTCTTATTCTACATGCGTTTGCTTCCAACTTTCTTTTATTACTCAAATGTGTTACCCACGACCCTCACTTCTGCTACCCATTTTTAGGTGTCCTAGTTAACTTTGATGTGTGCATAGCATGCTTATTTATCGTTTTACAGACATAGCTAGAAGTCCGTACTATTGTAAAGCTCATCTTTTGGATTATTACTAGGAATGCGATCAAGTGTAATAATCTCCAATTGTTAAAGTGAAGTTGGTTTCCACTTGATTATTAAAGAATCTGTTCAAAGGTTTTGTTGGAATTTAGTGCTTGTTAAGGATCTAAGAAAACTAGTGAATTTCAAAACCACTACGTGGTGAGTAGGATGGTAATCTGGCCTTCATAGGTGGTTCCTTGATTTTCTCCTTTCATGGCCTTTAATAGGCATATCTAGTTGTAAAGGCTTTAATAAGCATACTCATTTCCTGACCATGGTATTTTTGCAACGAGTATTTTTTTTCTTTGAATTTGGGCTGGGGGATTCAAACCCGAGATCTCAACATTGGAGGGTGGGTGTGGAATTATTGCTAGGCTATTCCTACAACGGTCCTCACCATGGTATTTGATTACACTGATTTGAGGGTGAAAACCAAAAGCAGGAAGATTTTGTTGGGGGGGCCGTACTTCTTCTCATCTTTTTCCTCTTTTTAATGGCTTAGTATGTTACTCTTGCTACTAAATTATATTTTGCCTTGTTTAAATAAACCCAGAATTTGGCAAACCCAACCGCTTTGCTTTTGAGTGCTGTCACAATGCTACGCCATTTGGAGCTCCATGATAAAGCTGATCGGATCCAAGCTGCCATCCTCAACACTATTGCAGAAGGGAAGTACCGAACCGCTGATCTAGGTGGCAAGTCATCAACGACAGATTTCACAAAGGCAATCTGTAGTCATCTTTGAATGATGATGCTGCCTGCATAGGATTTGAATTTTGCGTGTAACCAACTTGTTGGTTGTGACCTCTTTCTGGGGCAAATATTTTTCACCCGTTTCCTTTTTCGATTGTTCTTGGGGGAATATACATATTCCTATATGTTCAAAGAACTTTCCTAGAGAATCAATCTCCGCCGTTTCAGTATTCTTTGTCCATATAATTACGAAATAAAAACATGATGATGTGGTACACCCTTTTCACTTGATATTTTGAAGCAGGCGTACAACACACTGATTTTCTTCTAAATTATTTCTACGGCGGTACTGATTTGATATATATTGTCCAATTCTATGTTTGATATGCATTTGTTCATAGGTTCCCTAAGTTTGGACATTTGCCAAACCCGAGTTTGAAGTTGTTGCAGAAGCAAAGACTTTCCTAATTTCCTTAATCTAATAAGTACTCCAAAAAAAAAAAAAAAACCACGAAAGAGAAATGTGCAATTCTTCATGTGATTATTCTTCAATCAAAAACAGGGTTGGGTAGAACAAAACAAGCGTCGAGCTATCAGGGGAAGCAGTGGAAAGCAACACCGTAGACGGCGAGGGCCTGTAACTGAAGGTATCACTAGCTTACTCTCCGACCATGTGTATGGTCGACATGCTGCTAGCTTCAACTCAGTTGAATAAGAATCATTACGTGTTGTCGTCTTTTGTTGGGGGCGCCCATCGGTATTCAATTGCACTTTGCAGACTATCCCATTTGCTAATGCTAGCGTTATCAAGAAAAAAAACCTATAAAAAATGAGTAATAAATTTTGCTAGCCAATAAATTTAGAAGCCAGATATAGTTTGCTAACTGCATCCATATGAGAAAATAATTTTCGTTGATAAAAATTGATTTTAGGATAGAGTCAGGGAATTACTGTTTAGAGGGGCATGTCCTACACTAGTCCCAATCTCCACCGATATAATATATACTCGGAGAAAATTTTTGATAAGTTAGAAATCCTTTTTAAATTCAATCCAAAATCATCGTTTTCACAAAATAAACCAAACTCAACAAAATATATACGAATTATACATAAATCTTTTCTTCAAATATGTATACGAGGGACAAAAAGTTGTCCCATTTTCGCCCTAAATGAACAATGTCGAGGAGTATCAATAATGCTAGAGGATATTCGTTAGTAAAAAACGAAACCTTAAAAAATCTCATAAACTTAAAAACCTCTGAAAAATCTCATAATTATAACTCTTATCACATATTTTCGGGTAACCAAAAAAAATTGAAGGTACTCTAGTAATAATTGTTGTTGCGGCCAATGTATCGTGTCTTATAGTTTTCTATCTTTTCTAAAGCAGTCACTATCTTTTATCTTTACCCATTAACCATTAACAATCAATCATGTAGGGAAATTGTGATAATTATTATTTTTAGTTTCAAAATCCTCCTATAAATTGATGTCCTGAAAAGATATATTGGTTGTTGTGGAACTGAAGGCCATTTCATTGCTTTCCAACATGGAAAAAAAGGGGGGAAAATTACAAGGAGTGCAAAAGGACAAAAGATTGGTTTTAAAACACTTAATGAGTCACACAAACTTTGTTGACAATCCTCATCAACATTTTTATGAACACATATAAAATAAAGATTAGAAACAACATTCAAATTCACCAAAAAAAAAAAAAAACAGAAACGACACTAACATATTGGAAGAGGTTCACCATTCCAGCCATTAAGGCACTCCAACATTGGATCAATGATTCTGCCTTGGCAGATAGCGGTGAAGACCTTGTCAAACTCCTCCCCTGGTGATCTAACCTTCTCACCAGTTAGCAAACTAGTCCCCAACTCCTCCCTCACAAACTTGTACAACGGGTAAGACCGGCAGTCGTTGATCTTGTTCGAAATCGCAGCGTTCCCGCTCTCATAGGCAAGCCTTGCACTGTCCACCTCCTTAGGCAAAAGGGCTTTGAGCTCCTCCTCAAAGGCACTAATCTTTTGGAAGATTGAAGTGCTTGTGCTCCTCTCGCTCTCGCCGTTTGTCAATGCGTGCTCGACGAGTACTTGCCTTAATGTTTGCATCAAGGGGTAAGTGGCACTGCAGGGGTCATCAATGTAGGCATAGACATACTCCCTATCCACCACTTTGAGCAGGTCCTTCTCGCAAAACCTCGACGGGTGAAGCTCTCCGTTCACGCCGGTTGTTAGCACTCTCTTCGCCACTTGGCTCACGGTGTTTTTAACCGTGTGTTTCAAATTCTCCTCCAGGTGCCTCAAGTCAATGGCTTGGCAAAGAGCCACCAAGAATGTGGAGGACATGAGCTTGAGAATGTCAATAGCCTCGGCGGTTTTGCGCGATGAGATGAGTCCCAAGGAGTTCACATCTTGGTTGTGCTGCTCGGCGCTTTGGACATGGCTAGTGACAGGGTTGGCAAGGTATTGGAGCTCAGAGCAATAAGAAGCCATGGCAATTTCAGCACCTTTAAAGCCATAATCCAAACTCGGGTTCCTTCCGCCGGAGAGATTCGAAGGCAATCCATTGTTGTAGAAGTCATTGACAAGCTCAGAGAATTGCGCGAACATGAGCTTCCCGATTGAGGCAATGGCCAAACGTGTGTTGTCCATGGAGACTCCAATTGGTGTCCCTTGGAAGTTCCCGCCATGCAAGGCCTTGTTCCTCGAGACGTCGATCAAAGGGTTGTCGTTCACCGAGTTGATCTCCCTCTCAATGGACTTGGTCGAGAATCTGATCACTTCAATTTGGGGTCCAAGCCATTGTGGTGACGTCCTAAGAGCATAACGGTCTTGTTTTGGCTTTTGAAGAGGGTCAATTTCGTGCAACTTCTTAGCAGCCTTAATGTAAGAGCTACCATCTAATATGTGTTCCATAATGGCTGCAGCCTCAATTTGACCAGGGTGGTGCTTCAACTTGTGTGTCAAGTGGTCGGTGAACTCGGGCTTGCCCTGCATAACTTCCGCGAAAATGGCTGACAATATTTCCGACAAGACGGCAAGAATGTTGGCCTCAAAGAGGACCATTGAGGCCAAGCCAGAGCCGACGGCGGTACCATTGACAAGAGCAAGGCCTTCCTTAGGCTGCAACTCAAAGAACTCCGAATTGATCCCCGCAACCTTGAAGGCCCCAGTGGCGGTGAGGGATTCCCCGTTGGGGCCCACCGCCCTCGAATTAGGCCTGCCGGTGAGCAACCCGGCAATGTAGGACAACGGGACGAGGTCACCCGAGGCGGTGATTGTGCCGCGCAACGGCAGGCATGGGGTGACATTGCTGTTGAGAAGCTTAGACATTGCCTCCAAAATCTCAAATCTAATTCCGGAGTAGCCTTGGAGGAGGGTGTTGATCCTAACCAATAGGGCTGCTCTTGTTGCTGTGTGGGGAAGTGTGTGACATGACTCTGTTCCATGGCCAAATATTCCAGCATTCAAGAATCTGAAGCAAACCAAAATTGGGGGTTAAAAAATTAGCAATAATAGATTGGTGATATAATTGGGAAAGTGACAATAAATGATTTATTTTTCAAGGGAAAAAAAACAGTAACAATGATTGAAGGTAAAAGGTGAAAATATTAATGTGATCAGTTAATATTGGACATGTGCTTGTGCTCCATAGACCCATAAATAGCTGGAAACTGAAGAGGAAGCGGCAATAATTGTGGTAGGTTTTCTGAGTCAAATAATAATAATAATAATAATAATAATAATGGTGGTGGTAGGTTTGTCTACAAATAAGTGTCGTATTCTTTTCTTTTTTATTTTAATATAATAAATTTTGCTCTTTTAAAAAGAAAACAATTATATTTTGGGGGTAGGTGGGAAACAACATGCTTAATTATGCTTATGTCTTCTCCTCTTTCTCTTCTAATTAAAAAAAATTAAATGATTATTAAATATAAGCGCCACCAAAGTGAAGGAACAATATAAGAACGTGCAAAGAACGTGCAAGTTTAAGAAAGACATGAAAAGTTAAAAGCAAAGAAGTTTATTAAAAGAAAGAAAGGTCACTTGCTTTCCAAGGAGAAATAACAGGAGATTACATTGTGAAAAATAATTAATACTATTTATGAAATTTTGGTTTTCCTACCTGCTATGAACAATATCCAACTGCCGTCCAATAATATCATTACTTTTGTCCAAATTTGTGGGTCTCATAAAAAGCTTAATATTAATGTTGAGAATATGTACTAACATGTTTTTTTTTTTTTTTTTTTTTGGAACACCCAAAAACATCCCTTGCATTGGATATTTCCAAAAAAAGGACAGGTCATATTGACCCATTGGCCTTTACCAATCATAGTAGTAGTAGTTCCAATGTTGAGGGGATTTTTTTTTTTGAAGAAAAATGACCTTTTGCAACGTAAAATGAACAATTTATACCCTAGAAAATAGCTCGGAATTATTTTTCAAGGAATATACTTTTATATTAAATTTATGTTATTTACAAAAATTTACATAAATTTTACATGTTACAAATTGTGTTTATAAAATTTTTTATACTTGAAAAATTGATAGGGGTCTGTTTTACGTTAAGAAAATTAAGAGACATATAAAGATCTATAATTATGAGACCAAATTTGTTTTCTTAGTAACACCAAAATACCATAAAACACGTGAGAATTATTTAAGAGAGAGATTCTTTATTTGGACCTTTCTATATCCTATCACAATTGCATAAATTAAATTCTAAATAAGATTTATGGGTTGTAATTTTATGCATCACTCATATTTTTATTTATAAACGGCGTATAATGTTACAACTCACGTGAAACGGTCTCCTTATAACTTGTAACACTACAGCTCGTACAAAACAAGTTTCATTCCCTGGAATAGAAATACTAAAAGTCCGTTTAGTTCGTTGATTCAAATCACAATTTAAATCATTTTTTTACAATATTTTTTCTCATAAAAATTTAAATTTTTTACTTCTCAAATTTACGAAACAAAGGAATATTAATTCTCTCTAGAGAGAGCCAGAGAAACGATAATACAAGTGGGCCCACCTAAATACGTGTGGCGCACACTTGCATCATCGGAGTTCCCAACTCTTTAAAGTTTTTTTTAAACGTGATAGTAAACTCTTTTGAAGTTTTTTTCAAACGTGATAGTATGTGAGTTCAGATGTCGAGCACCGTTAATATTATTTATTTTTTTTATTATTCCTTATCATATAGAGAAGAAAATGAGCAAATACCTAATGAGCTCCTTCTGAAGAGCAGCGCCTTGCTTGGTTCTCCTATGCGACGTAGCACCGAATCCTGTGGTGACTCCGTAGCTGTCGGTGCCGTTGCTCATGCTGTTCATCACCCACTCACTGCTGGCCTTGACGCCTTCTCTGGCATCCTCCGAGAGCTCGACCCTCACCCCGTTGTCGTGGCCCGCAATCGCCGCCACCTGCGATATCGTCAAAGTCTCCCCTCCAAGCCTCACCACCGGCTTCCTATACTCCGCCACCATCCTCTTCACCTCCTCCAAATGACTCCCCTTCATCGCCTCCGCCGCCGATCCCCAGTTAAGAGGGTCCCCCGAAACGACACCTCCTTTGTTGCCGTTGCTCACGCAGATCCCCTCCAACGACACTCCGTTTTGGACGTGCCCATTTTTCGTCAACACCGCCTCGGCCATATTATGTGGAATTAACCAAGAGTTGAATATTATGTATATGTGTTTGTGGAGATGTTGGAGCTAGAGAGAGAGAGAGAGTTTTAGAGAGAGGAAATCTGAGTTACTATTATTATTATTTTTTTTTGGGTGATAGGGGATTTTCTGGGAAGTGGAAGCAGAGGAGAATGAGGATATAAATAGGCAGCAGAAAGTGGGGTTTTGCAATTATTTAAGTCTTCAGGGGTTGGCTTTTCAAATTTGATGGCGCTATGACTTTGGGTTTGGTAGGTGAGCACAAGAGGAGAGAGTAGTAGCCACAACAAGAAAGGGGTGGGTTGGTTGAAAATTAATTATGGTCGTGTGATGAGAGAGTGGAGAATCAACGGCTCTGATTTTTCTACGTGGCTCCTGGGTGAATGGTAGGAACTAGGAAGGAAAGAGGAGAGAGAAAGATAGGAGAGAGAGGGGGGGGTGAGGGGGAAATGCATGGTTGGTGGGCATTTGGAAGGGCATAACAAAATTTCTTAAATGTCGTTACTTAATTGTAATCAATAGTCAAATACTTCATGCGTGTGGAAAAGTGCTAATTAAACCTCACAACAACCATAACAAATTGATCTAAAATTTTTGTCTCTGGGTGGCCTATAAGTAAATTTTGAAAAATTATGCAATAAATACCCAAATTTTGCCTATAGGTAGCGGAACATTGGTGGGATATTTTTCTTATGAAACTGCTCCTAGTGGTAAGAACGTGTAATAATATTAATTGGTGTAAAAACTCTGAAAATTTTGTGGCCCAAGAGTGTCGACAAGTTCTTTGGATCCACCAACCAAAAAGCAATTATAGACGTGTTTTGGTGTGCAAGTACTTGAGTAGACCGTGGCTTGTGTGTTGAAGTTATGCAAATTATTCGAGCTAAAATTTTCAAAATTATAATATAAAAGTTTTTTATATTTTAACAATACTTGAACCAATTCTTTAGTTCATACTTGTTTGTCAAACACCTTTTGAGTTTTGATAAAGCTGGTGAAAACTTTTTTTTTTTTTTCTTTTTGGGTATGTTTTCACATTGGCATAACGCGAGGAGAATGACAAGAGAAAATAGTGTAATTATAATGACAAGAGAAGATAGTGTAATTATAAATATCTGAGGGGCATTCTATGGTGGAGTGTCCTCATTATAGGATAAGAACAGAGCTCCATGAAGTTGAGATTCGAGGATAGACGGTCACCCCATCTAACAACTTTCTTTAGTTTTATGTATAAAATCTTACAAAACATAGAGGGAAGTATGATATGAACCAAAATTTTTTGTTATTGTATTATAGTTTACTTTTTCTTTACACTGTAGCATATAAGAGTTTTACGCTATAGTAATAAAAAATTTTAGTTCGAGGTAAAGTAGCCAAACATACTAAAAGTTTGTCCCTCCTAAAGTTCTAAAACTCTCTATATTTGTTCTACTGACACTATATGTGAAAAAAATGTTAGTTAGTATTACACTTATGGGATGTTTGGGAGTGGTGGGACCACAAAATCAGTTATGAACAGTAAAAAGCTCTCACATGCTATAGTATCAATAAAAAAAATTGCTACAGTGTAAAACTCTCACATACTACAGTAAAAATGGTTCTCACCACTAGTTGCCACCATTTTTTCAAACACTCACTTATTTTATAAGCATCTCCAAGAAGATTAATAATTCCTATCATGAAGTGCTCCCAATGGAGAATTCCTCTTTGATGAATCCCCCATCATTGAGAGAAATGTCAGGAATCTCTGAATATGTTGTCCTTGCTAACCCCATAACTTTTTTTTAATCTTTCCCAACTCTTTGAACTTTTCACATTGGAACGATCCCGCTTGGATCCCATTCATGCCAATGAATAAGAATAACAATAATAAAAGTTACTCCGCAATAAAAAAAAAAAAAAATACAAATAAGAAGAGAAAAAGAATTTTGCGGTTTGTCAGGGGATAAGCAAATGAAAACGATGATCTAGCATGTACTCATGTCAAAAGTTATTTCCCGACAAATCACAAGAATATCATGTGCAACTAACATGTGTTAATGTCACACACAGCAAAGAAACCAAAAGTCTCATACGTATAAATTAATGCTATAACCTAAACTAAAAGTAGTAGATGATCTTTTTTCAAGGAGAAAACAAAGCTTTAGATGATTCTAGGTAGCTATATATAATCCCTTTTAAAATCACAATATCATTGTAGGCTTTGGGAACAACATTAATTCTTTTTAATTAGAGCAATAATAGTAAGGTGATCATTTCAATTTGTGACACTATGCATGTATATAGACTAGTTTTCAGTGCGTATGTTTCTAATAAAAGTATGTATATTTTAAGAACAATGGATAGTGTAGTGTAATAAAAATTCAATCGTATTAATTATTATAATTTGTTTTATCGATTACTCAATTTAAATTTATATCGATGGTTAGTAACAAAATACTTGTTAAAACCACACCTATATATGTACACATATACATGTCACTATATATAAGATTTACTCAGATTTTGTCATATGACAACTTTATATTTAGCGTAAACTTCTTAGTATATAGTAAGTTACACATTCATTGTGTGTGAATCCTCGCTTTTTATTGTATACTAAGGTCATAGGATTCCCTTATTGGCCATTTTGAGCTATAATTTGTGTAAAAGTGACCAACCCTAACTGCCCCTCGGTTAAAGTTTATGATAAGTCTTCCATTTTTTGTTATGCATGATTTTTCTGCGAGGCAAATTGTTAACTTTCGGCTCATTTGAATGCTCATATTCTGCTTACATTTTCAATATATAATGATCACAAAAAACATTACTAATTAGTCATAGTTGGTTTCTACAGTGACTTTAAGCTTCCACCTAAAAGTTTCCAAACATTGAAAATAACCTTCTGTTAAAACATCATCCAAATTGGCCAATTCATTATTTAGGTTTTTGTCACATTTGTCTCTTAAACTTTTATACTTTTGCAATATGGTCTTTAAACTTCTTTTTCGTGACAATTGAGTTCTTAAACTTAACAAAATGTGACAATTGAATCCTAATCACAAACTTCCTTCAAAATTAGGACGGAAAATGATCACATAAAATACACGTGATGCATTAGAACATCTATTTATCTTATTTTCTTCTAATAAGAGAAATTATTCAATTTTATGCCAAAAAAGAAGAAGAAAAAAAAGAAATTAAATCATTGTAAATGTTTTTTTTAACAATTGTGTTAGCTTATATGTACAATTTAATCATTGTAGTGTTTGAAATTCCACTGCTTTTCTTCTAAATGGGTTATAGTATGTGTGTCTCACATGATTATTTTTTATCTTAATTTTGACAAACATTTGTTATAAATGACTTAGTTGCTATACTTAGTCAATTCTAAGGAATTGATTGCTATGAAAAAAGTTTAAAGGCTACATTGTCAAAAAAACTTAAAATTTAAAGATAAATGTGCTCTAAATTCACAAGGCCCAAATATTCCCTTGTACTTATCGCCCTTAGTGTTAAGTATGATTACTTAAATTTAATTACATATATTATATGTGTGTGATAATATTATAAGATTTTGGACCAGCAACTCCCATGCATAAGACAGAACATGAAATGGTGCCCAAATTACAAGAACTTGGTGCGACTCCAACTTAATATAGTGGCAGAGCCACTTGCTTTTGAGTAGGACACATGTCTTCACTTTATCAGAAAAATTATAACTCTTGTGTCCTAACCAACTTATTGAAAATATATCAACGCAGTTTTAGGTTTTAAGAAAATTTATAATTTGAGTCCCCATTTAATAATCCAAATGTATAACACTATAGTAAATAAAGACGATCTCTCTCTCTCTCTTTTTTTTTTTTTTTTTTCATGATGTCGTCACTGATAAATTTTTCTGCATTGTCACTATCTATTTACCTTTTTTTCTTTTTTCTTTTTCTTTTTCTTTTTCTTTTTCTTTCGATATTGAAAACAGATCATCTCGGTTGCACATGATACATGCATCACTATATATTTAGTTACTAACTTCTTTCCATGAATAAAATATTGATGCAACTAAACGTTATGCAATGAAATGGGGTTGTTGGTTAATTGGGGTGTCAGATTATGTGCAAAACTGAGATCATGTGAGTGTTAGGTGATACCAAATATTTCATGATTTACTTGAGAATTTTCTTTTGTTAATAATTAGGCGTGTATAATTTCAGCAAAAAAGGTGTCTATAATGATGTTTGAAAAAAGTTAAAAAATTATGTTTGAAAAAAGGTATGTTGAAAAGTGCTCCTCCGATTCCCAACAGCTTCAACCATGAATTTTTGCTCCTTAGTGGGCAGAGCTGTTGCCATGGTTCTCTGGCCTTTCGTTTATTGTAACATGTATTTTGTTTCTTTTGTTGAATAAACAGATACATAAATTAAATACATACATACATACATATACATTTGTGTGTGTATATATATATATATATTGTATATGTGACCTGTATTCTACTAAGCCTGTTTGCAATGTCAGTTTGGTCCATCATCGGTTACAACTGATGTTAAACCTAATTGGTTGAAACTGAGGGTTACAATTCCAACTAACATTTTGTTTTCAAACATACTAAACACTAATTCAAACTAACACAATCTATTATAGTTCTAACTAATATTTTTAGTTCAAAGACATACCAAACACTAGTTTAAACTATAAATTATGATTCAAATTCTAAAACAAATTATGATTCAAATTTCAAACAGTGGTTTCATTTAATTTTGTTGAAACCAACATTTTAACAAACTTCTTAACATTTGTTACAACTAAAAAATGGTTCGATTTTATCTTATTGGTCCTAACCTATCGGTTCTAATTAATATTTCAAATGGAGGTATAAACAAATTAAGAATTCTTTACATAATAAATTATCGGTACCAAAAAGTAACGCCTTCAATTTCTTAAAAAAACTGAAAACAAAAACAAAATGGGGCTGTTCACTAAGAAAACCAAAAAAACAAAAAGTTTTATACTTATCATGGCACATAATGTGCTATATATAATTACCTATGATTGTTGACCATCTAATCACCTCATTGGGATTAATTGGTTCTAAACAATTTTTTAGTTAAGAATAATGTAAAATCTTATATTCTACAATAAAAATAAAAAAATTACTGTAATGTAAAGTTTTTACATGCTACAATGTCTATAGTTTTAATCACCATGCTAATCACGTCAACAAAACCGTCAACTGAAAGTCTATAGTCTTAGTTTCAAAGTCTATAGTCCTAGTAATGATTCAATTAATTTATATCAATTATTGAAAGGATTTAATTACTAATTATTCATACTGTAGTGAAAAGGCCTTATTTTTGACGAATTTCCATGAATAGAACAAAACAACATGATTAATTTGTTCAAGGACAAGGGAAAAAAGGAGAGAGAGAAGAAATTATTTTTATGAGAGAGGAATGATTGAGTGAGGGCATGAGTTTTCCAACGAGTTCGTGGTTGTTGAGCTTGCCCCTCATGCCACCAACCTTCCACTCGTTTTTCCTAAGCTTCAAGCTTTAATGGTAGGTAAGAATAATATGTTAATTGCCACATGCAAAGTTATCATCAACGTCATAGACAAAATCGTGGGAAGTCTTTTTTTTTTATTTAGTTATTTTTTAAAATATAAAAAATGTTTTTTTTTTGTGTGTGTGAAAAAAATAAAGGGTCTTTTGACTCTTTTTCCCGATGGGATCTTTACCAGTTTTGCACATTTTCAAACTATAGAATTTGGTCAAAAACTTTTTTTTTTTTGATAGATTGGATAAATGAAAAATAAATACCTACTAGTAAGTTACTTTCTTGATACCCACTAAAAAGTTTAACTATAGCTTAGTTTAACAAATTAGTTAGAACTTAAGTTTCAATTTACTACAATGTGAAGCCCTCATATATTATAATAAAAAGCAAAAATTTGCAACAATGTAAAGCTCTCACATATTATAACATTTAAATTCTAACTTTAAGTTGCAGCTTTATTTCCAAACACTGTCTATATATAAATTAAAAAAACGTTTATTGACCTTAATTATGATTTAAGCGATCTAGCTAGATCTATACCCTCCCATATGATTTGGATGATATTTTCTATCTTCAACACCTAGAACTAAGTTTTTTACTTTATTTTGACTTATTTCTAAAAATAATGCACAGATAACGAGCAAAAAAGATCATTATGCACCGATATATAATTGCCTTGAACATCCCATATATTTTCTTGCCTTTTTTTTAACAGAAGAAATGATTTTATGTTTACAGTTGTGGGGAACTTCATAAAATAATTACTCTACATTCTCTGTTATTCCAGTGACACACACGCACACACGTATATATATAATTTGTGTGTTTGTCCGCATATATATATATATATATACACACACACACACACACATGATGCAGTATACATTGTTGTATATATAAGCAGTACTTCAACCTTTCTTCAGAACAAGGAGTACACACTACACATAAAAATAAAAATAAAAAAAACTAAAATATATTGTTGCCCAAAGAATTTGGTTAGCTTCCTTCGTTATTCGAATTTTGAAAGATGAAAATATATGTACTTTTCTTTAATAGCTGGGAGATAATATTGCACAAATGACAGAAGATATAAAACCAATAACAAGAATAAAAAGGGAATATACATGTGTGTGTGTGTATTGGTTTTGCCCTTTTTGAGGTCTCAATCAAATGGGTTTGATTGCAATTATCATTATGTGTGCAGTCTTCAACGTACCAAGCAGCCAAATTGGAGGATCCAAATTCCAAGCCATATATTCCACCTACCAAAACGACAGCCAACCGTCATCTTGCATGCGTCGTTTCTCCCTCCACGTCATATTTGTTTGTGCAGGGAAATATGTATATATATATATATATATATATATATATATATATATACATATAAACTTAATGAAAGAAAATTGAAACAGAATTACGAAAGGGAAAGTACTTAAGTACGTGTTGTAGGTTTGTAACTCGTTCTCTGAATTTTCTCATTTAATTTCATATACCAAATAATAAATTATCTAACGAATAAGATAAGGTGCATCTTTGGCTTTATTCCCAATAATAATATATTATGATAGTTGAATTAATTAACTATTAAGTTTGCATTCATGCTAATAATATGATTTGCGTGCCATACTAAAAAAGAGAGGGGAAAAAATTCTTTGGCTTTATTCCAAATATAAAAAAATGGATTGACTTATAAGGTGTTTGACATGGTGGTTAGAATCATTTGTTAGAATTGTAAATACTGTAGTATGTTAGAACTTTACACTGTAGCAACTTTTTTGCTTTTACTGTAGCATGTGAGAGCTTTATGTTATTCTTAACTAAAAAATTAGTTAAAACTAACTAATGCCAAACAGGTTATAAATGAACTTACTTTCAGTCTCGAAAGAGTTCCTAACAAAAACAAATAAAGGAATGGATCAAAAAATTCAGATTTTATTCCCCTTAAAAAAATAAATCTTATTATTTTCTGCCCCCACCTTCCTCCCCTAGTAATAGACGATCAATCCCCACGTAACCTCCGGCCATCACGCAACAACACCTCCTATACTTCACAATGGTCAAATTTCTCATTTTTGGAAATTTCATATGGAGGAGGTCATTTGATTTGTTTTCTATAAATAAGGAGTTGTTTTCAACAATTTTGAAAACTAAAAGTATATTTAGAGAAATGATCCATACTTCAGTGGAAATTTATGAAAATAATCCGTTTTCGTTTATTTGAAGAAATTGCACTTGCTATCTAACGATGATTTATTAAAGAAAGTGATGTGTACATAAACTAAGCCATATGCGTACATATTATAACCATCATATTAGTGAAAAAGATGCAACGTATATATATTTCAGACGCTACCTTCTCAACTCGTGTGACTTGAGTGTTTAATGAAACTGATATGATTAAACAACTCATATGCTAAGTGAGATAATGTTTCCTTTTTTTTTTAAATTCAAATTTTATATCATCTCTTTTTTTATAAAAAAAAAAAAAATCCAATCTCTGTCCTGCTAGGTTACAATAAATGAATAAATTGCATCTGTCATCTAAACGTCGCTTTACCTAGGGACTTTGCGATATAAAAGGAAGCAAGACATATGTGAATATACATATTATGTTCCTCAAGGAAAAAAAAAAAGAAAAGAAAAACAGAGATGGAGACTTGTTGATCATTATGTTTTTTCATAATTAAGAGGCATTCCCAACACTCCCAAACACACATACATATGTACGTGTGTATGTGTGTGT
>CAMOHE010025685.1:0-23297 GCA_946598075.1 Artocarpus hirsutus | reverse complement strand
GAAAACAGGCCAAACTAGAAAAGTATTAGATCTGAGGATTATTTGCGGAAACTTCACTGGAACAAGATAAATAGTAAAAGCCTGATCGATCAATTGGAGCTGGAGGAGTGACTCAAAATGACAAGGATATAGTACAACTCGTTTGATTATGGAGTTCTTTGCAATAATGCACTTACAATTCCCACAATGGATTCCCCTCTTCTCTCCTTTTAACTATGTACCTTTGGGACACCATATTTGCATCAATGCGAGAACTTTATGGGTTTGTATGAGTATGGGGTGGAGCCACCATTGGCCTAGGGGGACGGCTGCATGCCCCCACGTAAGGGACTCCTTTTGACTTCTAGTTCTAAAATATTATTTTCATGCTATTTTTCTGCAGATTTGCCCCTTAAAATTTTTTTGATTGAATTTTTTACATATGTTTTTTTTAGAAAAGTTCCTATTATTCTCCTATTTTAGATTTAGGTTAATTTACGCCTTTTGAGAATTTTTTTTGGCTCCGCCATCATCCAGTAAACTTTAATAGTTTTCTAGCATATAATGGCTTTTGGAGCCCTCAATAATGTCTATGGAACGCGAAACAAGCCGAAATTCAACATGCAAAATCCACTCCACTTAAAATCATTAGGTACAGGAAACAAAAGCTTTGAGGGGCAAATAACCTGAAAATAACGAGGTATATCAAATGTTGACAAAAGCATTCCCTTTGTTAGGATTTAAGATAAATAACATGCGTCAACGCACTTTCAATCTTTCTAAAGCAACAAGTGAGAAACTTAACTTTGAGAAAGAAACACCTTATATCTTATAATATTAGTAAAGGTGCTTAGCGTATCTATATTCTTGCTCGCCAGTGTTTTCTTTTTCAATAAGGACTTTTAAGAGTTACAAATAACATAGAAAGAGTTTTTCTCGCTTGTTGTAGTATTTCTCTGGCTTCGCCGTTCATATCTTGCTGGCGCGGAAGCCACTGCAACTAAAAGAAAATAAATGAAGGAAGAATGCATTAGCATTAGAAAGAATACAAAGGCATTCTGGGTTGACTACAAGACTACCACTACAATAGAATTCATGAGCGATAGCAAAGCCAAGCCGGATAGGCTTTTTTAGGTCGAAGGCCCCAAAACTAGCTATCGTATAGCAAACAACTAACGCAAGCCTACTTAACCAATCTCATAAGCAAACGCCTGTTGGCATTGCAACTAATAGGGGAAAAAAAAAAAAAAACCTAGTAACAGACTAGACTAGTAGTTGAGTGCTCGTGTTGTTCGTATCTTAACTAGGTCCAAACTTCCCAAGCTCTATGCTGTTGGGGAACTCTGCAATGGTCTTACCGCGGCCTTGATTCACTATATTTGAGAAGTAGAATCATCAGCAAGGTTAAGTTATGATTAAGAGCTGTGGGTTCTTTAGAGCCAAAGATCCCTCAACACCCACGGTCCTCAAATCAGAACCCAAGCATACCAATAGTTTTGAGTAAAGAACGGTGATCATAACCTCCCCATCTAGGCCAAATCCTTGAGGACACCGTGGTAATTCACCATACACGTTCGTCACGTCCTATCAAGATCCCTATCCAAATCAACAAGTCTCTGTGCCAATCATCCATACGGTATTCACGAGACCAAAAAATCCGTTAAACAAAATCAAAATCGTGATTTGCTCAAGCCCCAAAACAAACAAGTATTTATTTATGGTATTAAAGCTAACATTTAGTTAGTGGCACGCTTCGAGCCCTAATCATGGATTCATGTTAGGCTTGGAAAAGAATTAGTCAATGACAATTTATTATGAACCGAACCGCCCTCTAAGCAATTATTGTACGTTAGAGGATCTCTGACCGAATCACTTCTTTGCCTACTTTAAGTACAATTTTTGTGATTCTCTCACATGTATGTATGTTGTATCTTATCTTGAACAGTAGAATGATATCATCCTTTCGGTAATAATGTGTCAATATTGATCACATCGATATAGAACTAAGCATTCACAGCAAAATTAGATAAAAGGCAACTAAAGGAAGCCTGTAAACATCCATATCAAAATGACTAAAAACAAAAGGCATGGCAAATATCATTCGAACAATAAGAATTACAAGTCAAACAAAAGCTATTTTAATAAAAGAAAAATAGTAATGCCCGCGCATGCAATGGCATGGGTTCTGAAGATGAACTCGAACTCGAGCTCGAGGATCACCAAAAAACAAAGTAAAGTCCCAATGAGATTCCCCAGCTCGACATGCACCAATCACAATCACACCGTCGTCTGATTCGTCCCGTTCCCAGGGTTTGCATGCCGCTCCTGCTCACCTGCCATCAAATTGAGTCAAATACATGCAAAAATTAATAAAAATCACAGAGAAAACTTATCTTACCAATCATAGGCTCGACACCCTGTGGAAACATTGAAGACTGAGTCTACTCCTAAGATGGATCGATTTCATCAATAACAACCGAGTTGGTCGACACACCTGCAGCCGATAAATTAGACGCTTATTCTGCAATATCGACACAACAACCCATGCAGCGAGAAGAATCTTCAGAGCATCAATCGTTTCCTTCATATAGAACTCCACGATGTAGTTACCAATCTCCAACTTCATCAGTTGATCATAGCGATCAGGCTCCCCATAAACTTTAGAAGGCCTTGATGCCCCACTCGACAAGCCAATCGACACCTGCCATTCTCATAGCCTAGTTGATACGTCTAAGCCTTCTCCACCTTGATATGATGTTTGTAAACTTCTTCATATGTTCCTGATTATCCTTAAGACACTCGTCCTCGGCTTCAAGGGCTCGAATCCTATCTTTAAAGTTCAAAACATTAGCCTTAAGGTCATCATTCTCAGCCTCGAGCCTTTAATCAATTCCTTTGCCTGCTCACTCTTAGCCTTGAACTTTTCAACCTGTCTTCAAAGATTCTTTCTCTGCCTTAAGTTCCGTCCGCTCCTCGAGCCATTGACGTTTTTCAACCCTATGCTCTCGACGCTGATCCCTTCCAACATGGAGCCCATACCCTCCTATCACCATAACTGTGACCATTTGACTCCATATTGGACTCAAATCCTCTTGACTTAAGTCCTCAAACTGATCAACGGAGATGGCAGTGGAACATTTCTTGGTCAACACCGAAAGAGCATTCATATCCTCAAAACCATTGTTCGACATAACCTCTCTAACCTGATCATGATTTTCCTTACTAGGCACCACGAACGTCGGTTGATGAGGACAAAATTTAAATTTACCTCGAGCTAAATCATTTTGCTACAATTGCTCAAATAATCCCAATAGATGCTCCAATTCAAGGTGATTATTTTTGACATGACACATAGCCCACAACACACCAGAATCACAAAAAGTACATGAGTGTGCACAAATCTTGAAGATATGGATAAATGGGAAGAATAAAGGATATTCTATCTAAGCTTTTTCTAAGAAAGGAAACAAAAAAAAAAATGATGTATCAAAGATCTAATGATTATAGGGGCAAAGATTATATCTTTGATAAACTTAATATAAATAAAATGTAAATCAATAGAGAAAGGGTCTTTTGAGCTCAATCTCTATACACATATCATTTTTTCTTCTTCTCTACTCTACTCTAAAGTATTTTTATTATTGTTTGGTTAAGCTTCAAAATGCCTTTACAGATCAATCGGTGACCATCTAGAGGCGATAAAGCTCTAGGCATCCCACCGAAAATCATTAGGTCAGGTATAAGGGGATTGATATTTAAAAATTTACTTCAAATCATTTGGTCAGGTATAAAGGAATTGATATTTAAAAATTTACTTCAAGAGCTTTTTTAAGAAGTAATATTTTATGGTTTTGAGTGAAGCCATATTTTGCGGCTTTACTTCCGACAGAATATGTAAAAGCTCTGTCAGTCAAAGGGATCCTAAAGTGCTTCCTATCATGGTGTCTTTTAGCAGCTGTCGATAGTGTACATGGTGTGAAACAGTGAAAGCCACAAGCCTGGCCGAATCTACGTTCAATTTAGGAAGGCTTGCACCAGGTAGTCTCCATTAATAATTCTGATATGCTATGTGGTCAACATTCAATTAAATCCCCTATATTCATAAACCAAGGAAAAAAAGTCAAACTTTCCAGGTTTGCGGGCACTTAGGTCTCAAACTTTATATTTTGTGTTGACAAAATTTTTTTTATTTACTTTGAAATGAAAGGCATTTGCCATTTGGTGTTAATTTTTTTTTTTTTCATTCGGTTTATAATATCTTTGACGATTTAAAATGCGCATTGTAAATACAAAATAAGGTTAATTTCAAGTTTAGTCCTCGAAAAGAAAAAAAAGATTTGTCTTATTTCGACCTTGATAGTTTAAAAGAGAACAGAAAAAGAGACAGGAAAAATATGTGTACGAGTTTGTCTCATATTTTTTTCAACTTTTGGGGACCAACCTCCTACAAAAGCAGCACCAAGAGCAGCCGACTCTTAGTTGTTCGGTTCAAATATTAAGCTGCTAGTGTTATAAATTCGAGTCTACTTCAAATAGATTATTTTGATGGGTGGTTTTATCGTAGCCTCATTTCGTCCAATAAAATTCGTTAGTAAATATTTCGAAGCCAAAAGAACAAATGTGACGAGTGCTAGGTGTAGTTTCTAAAGCGGATTAATTTTGCTAAAACAGAAAACTAGAAGAATAAATTACGTAAGTTTATCACTCTAATTCAAAATGCCGAGAGTTATAAATAAATATAGCAAATCTATATCCATACATCCACATCCATATATATATATATATATAAAAGAGCCAAACTCTCTTTTAAAGAACTCTCGTACTCTTTGTCAAGTGTCAACCTTTTTTCCTTTTTCTTGCTTTTCCTGCTTTTTATTTTTTTATTTTTTTTACCTTTCTCTTTTCTTTTTTCCTATTTTTTTCTTTAATTTTGTTCTTTTTTATTATAGGCTCCTCTACGATCAAGTTATTACAAATTTGTAATGCATTTTTTTAAACACTTTTTTTTTCCTAGTTTTGTTACTCTCTAGTAGACAAAAATTTTCCCTATCAACATTATATTTTAGCAAATATAATATTAATGTTAACTACATATTAATAGCTACAGATGACCTCTACTCTTAAATAAACTAAAAAATAATAAAATAACAATCAAAACATTAACACGCGATAAAAATTACAAAATTACGATGCACATGGCACTGACTAGTATTACATAAAAGGCGTGCATAATTATTGTTCAGAAAAAGAAAAAGGACCATTTATTTAATATTTAAGATGCTAACCAACCATCTACAGCAATTTCTAAAGACAATTTGTTGAACTATTATATAACTAGCAAAATGCTTTATAATTGGCTCCACTAGTGGTGCTGGTCATTGTAAGAAACTAAACCCTTCGAAAGAAAAGAATAGTTTAATATAAACAATAAATAATAGAGCACTAAAAAGATCACAACATCCAGCCTAAAAGATCTTGGTTGAAAGAGATAACGCCAACTAACACTAACCCACTTGGAAAGGCATCTCTTCTTTTTTGAAATGCAAGAACATCTCCTCTAGAGCTTCTAATAACATTTCCCTTGTGCAATAACAACTAATTAAATATATAAATAAATAAATAAATAAATAAATATATATATATATATATATATATATATATGTTTCAACCACCTACCACCGGCCCTTATTATATAGAACAATAATTGTTCAAAAAAAATAATTGGTTAAGAAACATAATGACATTAAAAAATTTGATTGATAGGCTCTACCACTACCTGCAAAAGTTAGTGGGTCCACGGTCCGCACACTAAAATAGTTGAACCAGAACCAAATTATTTGACAAAGAAATCTGTCATTGATTTAATCTTGTGGTTGAGAGAAATGGAGGCTCATCATGAGGAGCTTAGGAGGGAAGTTGACCAGGGATCAGGTAATTCTGTTGCTGTTCCAGTAACAGAGAATGTTGGGGCTCTCTCTTTAAACGAGTTGGAGGATATTGAGGATGAAAATGATGTGGTCGAAGTTGAGGATAGTACATATGACATTCCAGTCATTGATATGACCACACTACTTGATCCACCGCCCACCATGACGAATCGGCAAGGCTGCATTCGGCTTGTAAAGATTGGTGCTTCTTTCAGGTACACAAAATCATATTGATTTTTTACTTTTTACGTTTGGAAGCAACTGAGTTGAAACAGTAGGACTACTTTTTCCTTAACAATTTGTACAAATTCGTAAAATGCTAACATCCCAAGTCGAGTGATTTGGTGGGGGCCGATTCCCCCGTCTAATCCCAACTCTAACCTAAACTGGGATTCAAATATAAAGTTAATTGTTACATTTGAATGGAGAATATACGTTTTTATGCAGAACAAAGAAGTAGCATCGTGGCCAGATTTTCTGGCGCTGTGCTAGAAATTTGGCGCCAGTTCGTGTTCTTCAAATTTTGAGAAGTTGTGATATAGAGTTGTTTCATACCGTTGTGCTATTTGATTATTTGTTTTCATACAAACTTAAATATCTATTAATATAGGACATAGCCATTATAATAGATGTGATACTATATAAAAAAATACCTTTACAATGAAAAGGTAACTTCATACGAATAGTTGCATGCGTTGTAACATTAGTATTAGTTCATAAAATGATACCAAATCTTCAAAGAAAACTTAAAGTTTTATTCATATTATAAAACACAATATTAGTCCTAGATAATATATTCAAGATTTGTTATAACTTAAGAGTAATTTGTCATTAAACTTGTTAGCAAACTTTATTTAAGGGCAAATAAAAGCTTTAAAAAAACTATTTCGATACGCCTCAAACTTTTCATTATTTTCTAAAAATTCTCTCCTCCATTTCTTGTCTTACACACATATACTCCAACATAATGCACTTTTATTCCCATAATGGATCCTCCTCTTCTCTCCTTCTAGCTATATTTGGCGCATTGTATTTGTGTATGCAGGTACTCTGTTAAAGTTACGTACATTTGTGCATGGATATATGTACGTATAAGTTTAATCAATGTGAAAGCCTTATGCCTTTGTAATTGTGTGCGTGTTGATGTGTTATTTAAAAAAAGAAAGGTTTTCTAGCATAATAACTTTTATTGTCTAATAGAACATGTTTTCTGTTTGAAAGTCAAAACCCAAGACGTGGCTCGTTTAAAATAGTTAAAAAAAAAAAATGAAGGAACTAACTTTTGCTTTTGTTTTTAATAAAAGCGGTGATTTTAAGCGTTTAGAACCACATTTTTTGAAAGAATCTTATAGGTCAACATAATTTTTAAATTTCTAACAAGCAACAAAAGTGTTCTGATAAAGTTACTATAAAAGTTTTTAAGACTACTCAAGGACCTTGTTTTCGGTTTTGTTATTTCTCTTTTTCTCGTTGAAAGTACAGTTTTGTCATTTCCATTTTACATTCGTATTACAATTTCTGATCGTATATGTATTTTGCCTGGAACTTTCAACAGAACAGGTCGTAGAAGTGCCATAAATGTAGAAGTAAAGATATAACAATCTATTAATCCTATATCTAACAATAACTTTAAAAAGTTGTAATAAGGTGAAAGACAGACTCTATAATCTTACCCTATAATATAGCTCAATTGTTGTATACTCCACAAAAATAGGCACAATTTTGGTCTTTCAGAAAACTTCAAGAGACAACAAGCTATAAAATTTAAAAAATAAGCCTTCAAAAGATGCTTGCTAATCCAATAAAATTTGCATTTGTCACTGGCTCAAGGTATTGTACATTGGGCAAAATTTTTTGTCCCTTTCCTACATTGTGAAGAAAAAGCTAACATAGTCCATTGGTTAAAACTCCTTCACATTGTCTTTTTCTACAGTTTTGCACTCAATGATCTAGGAAGTTCCTAAAGTCGCATCTTAGACCAATTTGAAGATGATTAATAAAATCCTTTATACCGTCGAAACAAGAAAGCAAACCATCAATAACTGTTGGGGCCTACTTAGAAGTGCTCGTTAAAAGCTGTTTTTGACTTTTGAGTTTAAAAGTTATTTTTAAAAGTGTTTGAATCATCTATTAAAAGTGTTTTTAGCTTTTCATAAATGCTTTTTATTCAAACCACAAAATATAACTACTTAAAAAAAAACACTTCTAAGATAAACTTTAAAACTCGTACCGAAATTTTAATTCGACATTAAAAACTTTATTATAATATTTTAAAATTATTTTGACCAATTTAAACTCTTTTAAGAATAAGGTTCCAAACACTAATTACAAAGATGCAATTTTTACTTCTTATTGTCTATTGTCAAAAGTAATGTCAAAGGGCCCTTACTCTACTGTAGCCAGAGTTTCCAATCCTAAATCCATGTTGCATTTGAGTTCATGCTCTAACCGCGGAAGTACAATGAGGTTTCAAAATTACCTAGTTATCCCTCGTTGCATTGAAGTTCAAGGAGAAAAAACTCAATAATTATGAATTTGTTCAAAAAGAAATGGAGTCAGTGCTTAAATTTGCGGGGCTTAAAAAACTGGGAAAAGCAGTGACCACTACTGATCCAGGCAAATAAGTGCCAATGTTCTTCATGCTCGAGGTGGTAGGGATTTCAAGCCACATAAATAAAACCGGATTGGATCATTTCCTTCTGGTCGTTTTCATTTGCCTTTCTCTAGGGCTGTTTCTTTTTTTTTTTTCTTATTTTCTTGGTTGTTCTCCGGTGGCTGGATCTGTTTTTTTTCAATTTTCTTTTTTTTTTTTTTTTTTTTTGTAGTTTTTTCTTCCTTTTATTAATTAATCACTAGCTAGTTAGCCAAACTAGCAACTTATATATGCATATATATGTAAGCGCGCGCGAGAGTGTTATGTTATGCTATTTTTAGGAAAGTTACGAGTACTAGACATAATAGAAAATAACCATCCTATTTCATTTATTTTTATGCAAATACCCAATCACATCACCTATTGAATTTGCAATAACCGAATGGAAATAATTAAATATGAACTTAGTTGTCTACTTTTAACCTACCTCAACTCCAACAGGTGGCACTCTAAAACCATGTGTCACATAATAGCATCTTCAATACAATGTTAAATTAATATATCAATGAAAAATTTTGGCATTTGAGTGTTAAAAAAATCTCTAATTCAATGTCATTTTTAATACCAAAGTTGCTATATGCTAAAATTTAGCATATAACAAATTTGGTCTTTAATTCTTAGTTAGTAGATTGACTTGTTTGCTTTAATAATTACAATATTCTTACTCTTTAATTATTTTAACATAAAAGTTTATTTTTAAAAGGTTTAATAGTTAAGACAAAAGACAAATATGGAATTCATTGGAGCATAAAATAAAATAACACATTAAAACATTATTTTTATACTTTTTTGTGGTAAATATAATATTAACGTTAGCATTTACATTAGAGATGGTCTAAGGTTAGAATGGGAGCAAAGTTCTGTGTGTGTTGTCAGAGCAAACAAACTTGTTTAATTGAAAAGAATCCAGTGCCGTCCACAAAAAAGAACTGATAATAGCTAGTCAGATACATCTAAAGATCTTCCCCATAACATATCATTCAATGGGCAGTACTAGTTAAATAGTTGTCCATATTATATGAAGCATTCAAATCACCATATATTGATATTCCAAACAGCTAGAATTTGTGTCTTCTCTGTGGAGACGGTACATTTGTTAATGGAGACTGAAGTGATTAAGAGAGATGATTATGGTGGTCCTCTCCCGGTTGAGTATGTTCAAGCTCTCGCTTCGACGAATTCGACAGATATCCTACCTCGATATCTTCGATCTGAACTTGAATTTGATCAGGTTTCTGTTGAGAACTCACTGGAAATTCCAGTAATTGACATGACCAAACTTATGAACATGATGAATTTGAAAATTTTCATTTGGCCTGTAAAGACTGGGGCTTCTTTCAGGTAAACTCTTAGTAATCCAGAAACTTGCCAATGTTACTTTTAAGGGGTTTTTTTTTTTTTTTTTTTTTTCAGGTAGGACTAGTTAATTTGGTAATTATTTCCCTCTGTTTCGTGCCCAAATATATCCAAATTTTTTTCTTTTTTTTTTATAATTTTCTGCTTATTGAAAAAAAAAATGTTCTTATCCGTTCACTCAACCATGTTTATAGAGCGAGTGGGTATTATAGCAAGTAAGAACTTTACACTATAATAAATTTTTACTTTATATTGTAGTATCTAAGCGGTTGAAATTAATAAATTAAAACAATATTACCAAACAAAGCAGCATTGTCACATAGATGCTTACTGCTTTTAATGGTTATATAGCTACTCACAGGCTAGATAAAGCTAGTTACAATATAATCTAGTAATGTAAAGAAAATGTACCATTGATATAATTCAAAGGGGACCCAAATAAATGTTGAAAAATTGTGATGGTGATGCAGTTAATCAATCATGGGATTCGAGAGGAAGTGATTGAAAAAATGAAGAATGACATTGCAGGAATTCTCCAAGTTGCCATTGGAAAGGAAGCAAGCTTCTGCTCAGCTACCAAACAACATTGAAGGATATGGGCAAGGCTTTGTTGTGTCTGAAGAGCAAAAGCTTGGATGGGGTGACATGCTTTTCCTTCTTCCTCTTCCTGTCCCCTCAGAAATATGAGATTCTGGCCTAATCATCCAACTTCCTTCAGGTAATTAAATAAAAGTAGTAAATTTTTGCAATCTTGTCATGAATCAAACAAAATTTATATGCATTAACCAAATTGGACAGAGGGTTTAAGTCTACTGAATTCAAACATTTATATGTACTTCTGTCACATGAAAGGAAAAGTGAGAATGACCAGTAGTTGTATTTCCCTTAGAGGGGTTTAATCATGAGCCCACACAATATATATATATAAATAAAAAAAGAAAGAAGGAAAGGTCAGTCCTTGCGTTTTCATTGAGATTAATTCCTTATCAAAGCGAATGAATTTAAAATTTTGTCATGTGCCCTTTATAAGTTTCCATGTTATAAGCTAATGATTGTTTGATTGTATAAAAAGATATTTTAATAATTAATGATTAAATTGATAAAACTACCACTTTTATGTTTAGTAAACATTGGAGAAAACATTAGGTTGTTTCTCATTGTACCATCTTATTGACAGCTAAACGATAGAAAAAGAATCATCACTAGAATAATTCTCATTTTTATTCCTTTGTTTCCAATACTGTTACCTTTCTCACAATTACATTTAATTACTGTTTAATCATATGTATGGAAAATCCTCCTCGGCCTCATCAGGCTGCTGTCCTACGAGAGACGAACTGGCAGGCCCATAGGTAGGCCCACCATTTTGTCTCTGACAAAAAAGTAGCCCAATGGGTTGAATAGAATTGCTTTATGTGTCTAGTTGGCGTACTCATTGTTGTTAGATCAATTGATTGGTTAATCAGAGAAACACTGGACAAATACTCGTGGGAATTGAAACAGGTTACGAGGTTCCTATTAACGTTTATGTCCAGGACCTTGGGGCTGAATCCGGCGACACTTGCTAGTATGTTTGAAGAGGGGACACAAGGAGTGAGAATGAACTATTACCCACCTCGTGTGCAGGCCAACAAGGTTGTGGGTCTCACTCCACATTCTGATGCCGCAGGACTCACTCTGCTACTCCAAGTGAATGATGTTCAAGGCTTACAAAACAAGAAAAATGGTAAATTGCTACGGGTAAAACCCATCCCCGGTGCATTTATCATCAACATAGGAGACATCATTGAGGTTACGAAAAACAATCAAGGCAAATTTAGTTCAGCTGAATCATGGTATAAGCCTTAAACACCTTTCATATAAAGTTTTTTTTTTTTTTTTTTTTGTAAGTACACAAACAAAAAGAAAACTTAATTAGCTGATACTTGGTGCATATTTTCTTATTAATAAAATTTAGTCCATATTTCTTATAACTTGCAAATTATTTAGAAAACAAGAGAATTTCAAATTTTGTTTTTAAAGAATAAGTGTTGTCTCACTTTGTCCCTTATAACTCAAGACGAGACAAAACTCTTTTAGGATTATCATAAGTTACAACTTTATTACTTCCGTCATTATGTGGTCAATACATTAACACTCTTAACTCGTCTGTCATAAAAGCACAAAATTACAACTTATAATATGCTTAGAGAGAGCTTTGGTCCATATTGATCTATATTGAGCTATGAAGGGGTAAAGTGAGAATGATTACTATTTTTTAGGGACCAAATTTAAATTAAGCCGAAAGATAAGATTGCTACTAAAAGTAGATATAAAGTTGCCCAAAGCTTAACTATCATGCGAAAAGGAGTATGTAAGTTTTGGGTTTGTTGTTTCCATATATGTGCATGCAGATATTGAGCAACGGAGAGTACAAGAGCATAGAACACAGGGCTGTTGTGAACCCAGAAAAGCGACGCCTTTCAATCGCTGCATTTCACAGTCCAGATCTCACAACCATGATTGGTCCTTTACCAGATCTTGTGAAAGACAATAACACGGCTAACTACAAAACTGTCACCCACCAAGACTTTATCACGCTTACTGTGGGCAGCAAGCTTGATGGTAAGAAGCTGATGGATTTCATGAAGCTCCATTAATAATGCTCAAAACATGTGGGCAAACAACCAAAGTCACACCTTGTTATACTTAATGTCTTTTTTTTTTTTCAATACTATTGATGTGTCGGTTTACACTTTTGTTACATCATAAAATAGTGCTTTAACATAGTTCTAACCGGCATAGTCTAATAACAAAACTTAAAAAAAAGTATTGCCATAAGCATAAATATTCAAAGTTAATTTCATATACTCAGCATTATTATTTTCCAATATTTAGAATTCATAGAAGTCTACGTTGATAAAAAGATAATGGTTGCACTCAATACGGCAACAATTTTATCCAATCGTTGTGTGTGATAGCATGCAAGTCTTTCTAATACTGCTAGAAAACACACACAAACTACACGAGAGTTTAACATCTAAGAGTTAGAAAATCGTCGGAATATTTTGACTATCATCAACACATTAATCTACAAAAAGAAAGGGGCATCTTTGTTGAAAGTCCACTACAGCATGGCGGGAATTTTCTTTTTTCTTTTTTCTTTTTCAGGAGGAATGTGAGATGAACAAAAATTTTAAATTAAAATAATTCTAACAATAACTTCAATCCGCTTTAATTTATTTAATAAAGTTTGTGGTTCACAAGATTGTAAATTTTATGTCGTATGATTTTTGGTTTGCTTAAGTTTTTTTAAGTTTAAAATGGGATTATGTTAAAAGTTAAACTTGGGTACAATTAAAATTAACTCAAGTTAATGAGACAAATACCTAATTATGTTTGTTAAATTTAAATATGACTCTAGTTTATAAATATCATATATATGTACCAAAATGATATCACTAAATAACTAATAACTACTATATAATTATGAAGTACAAAATATAATACAATAAATGACATTTTTATAATATTTTAAACATTATGTTGAATTTTAGTTTTATAACAATTTTTTGATGATCATGTATTGTTATCTTTCAACGCTTAACTAAACATTTCACCCTATACCTAGCAATTCGAAAATTTTAGGAGAGGCTAAATAAGATTAAACTCGCACTAAGACCCAAAAAAGGAGGGAATTTAAGCCAAAGTAAAAATTAATTAAAATTAATAGGCTAAAATTCAAAAAATGTAAGTCTAAGTGGGTGTTCAATAAAATCATTGGTTAGAACCGTTTTTACTGTAACACCCTGTAACAATATTTTTAATTTTTACTGTAGCATATAAGAGCTTTATATTGTTCATAACTAAGAAGTTGGTTTAGATTACTCTTGCCAAGCACCCTATAAGTAAAATTTCAGAGACAGTCTCCTTTATCTTCCCAAAAAAGACGCCATAAGGCATTTTGTCTCTCCTCTTCCCCATCTTTGTCCTCCAATTCTCTCTTTGAAGACATTAGTTCTACCATGAGGAGCCGATGACGGAATCATCACGACGCCAAGTAAAGCCAACAGCGACGATCCCCGTGAGGCCTTTTTTGTTGAAGATCACTCACTTGAGATTCCAATAATGGATATGAGCAAACTGCTTGATGTATAACATCCATCAAGCCTCCATGATGAATTGGCCAAGACTTCACTCCGCTTGTAAAGACTCGGGCTTCTTTCAGGCACAGTCCCACAAGTTAACCAAAAAAAGATGCATTTAAAGAAACCGTAAATCATGTAAATCTACACTATATATTTCAGCACTATTTACCTTCCAACTTTTCACCATCTAAAAATCTATAAAATTAATCCAGCTGAAATTTGAAGTCAACTAATCTGTCCATACGTTCTAGGCCAAGGAAAACACAAAAAGTAAGTAGTTGAATAATCTGAAATAATTCTAAGAAATTGAACAATGTAAAAATTCTTACTAGTTGAATCATGTAAATTTAACTAAAATTTACCATTAACTTGCCTGGAATGGGACACAGTTTGAAATTGGGTTTTGATTGCAATGGTGAGGCAGTTGATCAACCATGGAGTTTCAAGGAAAGTCGTTGAGAAAATGAAGATTGACGTATAGGAATTCTTCCAACTACACTAGAGAAGAAGAAAGCTTATGCTCAGCTTCCAAGTAGCATTGAAGGATATGAGCTAGCTTTTGTTCTGTCTGAAGAGCAGGAGCTCGACTGGGGAGACGTGCCCTTCCTTCTTGCTTGACCCGTCTCAGAAAGAAATATGAGATTCTGACCCACGCATCCCACTTCTTTCATGTAAAATCTTGACGCCACAGTTTTGTAAAATAGCAAACAATTGAATGTAACAAATACAAAACACGTAGTTCTCCAGATAATTTAACCATTATCATTGTTTCATTTTACCTTCTTCAGAGAAAGCACGGACAAATACTCGCAGGAATTGCGTAAAGTTGCATTCTGCCTATTGAAGCTCATGTCAAGGAACCTGGGGCTCCATTCTGAGGCAGTTACTAGTGTATTTGAGGATGGAAGGCAAGGGCTGAGAATACTTTTACCCACCTTGTGTGCAGGCTAACAAGGCACCGGGCATTAGTCCACATTCCAATGCCACAGGATTGACACTTCTACTCCAGGTAAACAATGTCGAAGGTTTACAAATTAAGAAATATGGTAAATGAGTACCTGTGAAACCCATACCAGATGCATTGAACTTAAACATGGGTGATATCGTTGAGGTAAGTTAGTGGCACTTCCGTGAATGCTAAATTTTTTTTTACAACAAATGATGTCACGAATGATGCAATGTGGCTAAAAAATTACACATCACTTGGTATGAAAAATTTGGTGAAAGAGCAACTCTCCCTAATATTACTATGTCGAACTCCCATGTATGTATAATCAACATAACAAAGAATCGTAGCCTATTACTGAGAATAACAACACCTAAACATCTAATGTGATCGTCCATTTTCAACTTTTGATCAATGTGAGAAATAGGAACCACATTAATCAACAACTCAAAATGAACAATCACGTCAGTCACAAAACTGTCCTTGGCAAAATCATAGAAAGGAGAAATGACAAGTGTGATCTACCAATCTTGTCACTTACGAATGCAGATAGTGAGCGACGGAGAGCACAAAAGCATAGACCACAGAGCAGTATTGAACACAGAGAAGAAGATGTAAAAGCCACAATTGGTTCTCTACCAGAGCTTGTAAAAAAGTGTCCAGCCAAGTACAAAACTATCAGCAATGAGGATTATTTGAGGCTGCTTCTGAGTAGCAAGCTTGATGGTAAAAGCTTGATAGAACAATTGGGGCTATAGTGGTTACTCAAAACGACAACATCAAGGTGCCCTGGTTTTTTTAAGGTAAGAGTTGAGTGTTTTCTTTTCATATAAATTGGTGTGAATTTGAAAGACCGATTTGTAACTTCAAAAGAGAGAGATGGGAAACGTGCTTCTTTTTTTCTAAGAGGGAAAACGAGGGGACAAAAAAATGTTGTGAAAAAATACGTAAAATGGGTAGACTTAATTTACTATTAATAATAATACTACTTCAGGTGCTTGTCCATTTCCAATTATTAATCAAAGTGAACACAACTACATCAATGTGCTATCACATTTGTCACAAATCTGAAACAGACGAGTGCTACCATTTGTCCTCGTAGGGCAAAAATAGCACTCGTCTGTTTCAATGTTGCATACATGTGTCACCAATTTAACAAGAAATGAAGACTGTTGTACTTTTCCTTGCTTTATTCCAGCAAAGTTAAAGAGCAATACCATATAGTCCGACGATTTATTGCCCAGTCAAGCATAGGTGGTGTGCCCTCCCTGGTGGACACCCAAAAACGATTAGAGGCTCAAACCAATTCTTTTTCCTCCACATTCAAAATGAGAAATGAACAAATCACAACACAATTTGTAATATGCACCTAGATTTTTTTAGAATTGTTAGATTATTCTATCAATTCATTTGAATGTTTTCAACGTCTATCCAAAACTCAGTTTAACTCGTTCCGGTTCAAAATGACCCTTTTAAAAACCAATTCAAACACTAGTTCAAATTGAAAATCTCAACTCAAACCACCCAAGCCAATTCGAATCAATCTAAATTCAAACTTTTATGGTTTCAACTGATTATCCAAACACCACAATAAAAATCTATTTGGATTACAATATATAATATTTTCTTGTGCTATAAAGACATGTATAAACTTAGAACCTAATTAATTGCTCCAATCCCATAATTCTCTTATATCCCAATGCACAAGTGAAATAGTCAACGACAAAAGATGTTGTTAAGGGGAGGCAAGCGAAGCATCTCTCCCCAAAACAAAACCAAAAAAAAAAAAAAGGACAAGTGGTTACTACTGAAATATACAATTTATAAGGTATTTGAAAGAGTAGTTAGAACTGAAAGTTTTAGTTCAAACCTATGAGAACTTTACACTATAACAACCTTTTGCCTTTTATTATAGTTACTAAAAGCTTTGTATTGTTTGTTAGTTTGAGATGATGCCACACAAAGGCTTAAGTTTGAACAATTATCTACATCCTTAACAAAGCTAAAAAGTAGCTTAAGTAAAACATTTATTATAAAATCTCCATTTAAAATTCAGCATGGCCTTAAAATTTAAAATAAGAACATGCCAAATTTCAAATGGAATTCCTATAACAATGTTGCTAAAACAACTAAATAAGAGAGAACAAGCCCATCACTACTTGAGATGAGATTATCACCCTGTCAAATTGAAAATGCTTATCATCTCGGGAGAGTTAGAACTCCACCATTCACAAGTGGTGAAACCCAGAGGGTTAAACGGAGTACTCAACACATTAAATTATATGCAAAAAATAAAAATTTGTTTGAAAGAGGGGTTGGAACCAAAAAAAAAAAGTCAAAATATTGGTTTTGGTTGGTTTAAATAAAAAAAATAAGATAAAAAAATTGAAACTGAAGAAAAAAAAGTAGTAGTAATGACTATGGGGCAAACAATAATTTATGGTTGAAAAAAATAATCAGACAATGGGCCAAAAAATAATTTATGGTTGGAACTTGGAACTAGAACAAGGTTTGGAACCGTAAGAAACATTGCCAAACAAGAGCTAAAGAAACAAATCAATAGGACCACCACAACTTGAATAGAGTTTAGCTATTGTATAACTGAACTCTATGTGAAAATGAAGTGTTCAATGTTACGAAGCCAAACATCACTGCTCAACTACTTAAAAGAGCAATGCTATTCGGCTCCATGATATAAATACACCATATTCACATTCCATGTACAAAACAGACAAACAATTTAAGATTTGAACTTAAAATAATAAATTTGCACATTCCAAGTCAATACACACAATGAGAGGGTTAAACATTGGCTTCGAACATATAATTTTCTTCAAGCGATCAAATTTATCCCAAGAATATTCATCACAAAAAATCAAATGTCTCGGGGCACAACATCACAAGAAGTCTCACAAAATAAAACCTGAATCCCCCCTGTCAAAATTCTCCGCCTTTTCCTCTGCCCAAATACTATTTATTAACAGAGCACCCACTTCTTAAAAGACATCAACAAAAAGAAAAACAAAAAGAAAAAGTTTGCATTCCTCCATTAGTAAGCTTGACTTTTCAATGAGGTTTCTAATAATGCTTTTTAGTAAGTGAATAATGTGTCGATCAATAATTCGTTACAGACAATTTGATAGAGAATACAAGTTCCAAGCAAATATGATACTTGTGGCAGGACATTAATGTTTAAGATCAAAATCAACTCAGTCCCCTCTGAACAGATGAACCGCAACAACTTAACATACTCAGCAGGACCCACTTCTTGTGAGAAAACCAAGGAGACTCGATCTTGCTTTTCAACATTTCCCCTCATGGTGCAACACCATGAGTGTAAACTTGCATTTATCAAGTGGAAATAGTTTCAACTATTATGAAAAGATTGTGCAACTTGACAAAAAGCTGTAGCACCAGAATCGCAAGGGCTACCCCAAACCCACAAATAAGACCGCTGCTACAAGACTCATGCCTCAGAGGAATTCAACACATCCCAATCTTGGCACTTAACATTCAAGGGGCTCAGAGACAAGACCTCATTGTTGATTTCCTACTGTTAAGGAGTCGGCGAGCTTGTAGCACACATATTCTATGGGTGTTAGAAATGTTTAGTGGAAGGTACTCCTCAAATCTTATGTTAGTGCTACATGCAACTGCTATTGATGAATGTTATTGGTGCTCCACCGTAATTGTGAAATCATTTACGTTTGGCACGGCAATGCTCAACAACATAAGAAACAAACAAGCAGAGTGACCTTGGTAAGAACTACGAATCCCATGAATTCTTCCTCGAGCATTTCTTGGATTTTGAGTCATGGACAGACAATCCACTAATTCGGTGGATCAAAGCATTACCAACTAACACAGCACGAAATTATTATTGCTTCTCATGTTGTTGGCAGATAGCAAAAGTTCATATTCAACCAAAAATTCTTCGCCATATGCCTAGAAAATGAGACACTGGACAAGGTAAAGAACCTGTTTAGGAACATAGTTCAAGTTAAGAGTTTGAACCTAAAGGTAAGAAAGTTTAACAACAAAGTCAAAAAACAAAATCAACATGAACATAAAGCAAAAGGGCATCAGGTCTCCAAGGTGATAGAGCATCAACGGTAGCTTCAGACACAAATTACCCACTTATACAAATGGGATTCATCACATGCCCAATTAAGTGAAGGCTTAAAAAGAAAAACATCACACCCAGAAAACATTCAAACAAGTAACAAAACAGTAGTTTAACCAAGCATAAAAGCGTGAAAAGAAGAGATTGAGATTACAGCTCAAAACTTCTTAAGAGGGTCGTGTGGCCGTCATAAGCTGTGACAATCCAAGGAGACTTGCCTCTGGAACACAATAAGAATTATCGTCAGAACAGCACGAAGACTATAAAAAACTGCTGTAGAAAACCAGACAAATCGGATATAGATACATACATGAAGTGAGCCTGCTCTCTTGTGCTGGGATGTTTTTTAGAGGTTCAGAGAGAGCCCGCCAAGGACAAGGGTCTGCCCATAAATAAATTACAAACAGCCCTTTTCAAGATGTGCTTTTGGAGATTTGATATTTTAATAATTATGTACAAATATATGTTCTTTCTCAAGAACTGTTAGAATGTAAGTCCTTATAATAATTAAGCACGGCCTGTCCAAATACATCAAATACATGCCTAACATATTCGTCGCGTTTGGAAGAAGAATTGGAACCACAAAATTTCAGCCACGTAGTGTAACAATGTTTGCTTTACACTGTACTTCGCGGTTGAAACTTCGATTGGAACCACAACCCCCAAGCACCCTAATTGTGTCATTCATTTGAATATTATAAATGTGAGGTAAATTTTCCTCACGCAGGTAAACATCTACAAATTATTCAGCCCAATAATAACCGAAGTTAAGCCAACTCAACAGTTTTTTCAATGTAATTTTCAATCCATTTTCAAATCCTGAACTGACCTCCATTTATGTTTACAGTTTATTAGTTAGTCTGTTGAATGGTTGAAATGGAATTAGGTCCAAACTCGATAAATGTCATCAACTTTAAAGTTTTATCTTGCTTTATAGATCCTGTCTTGTCATTAGGAACCTCTCTCCAAGCTAAATATTTTCAAGCTCATACTTCAAACAAATGAATGAAATCCCAAACTTGATCTGTTCTGGTCAATATGACATCACTCGCAGAGCTTAAAGTGTGAACAAAAGAGAATGATTTGCACGATTGACCTCGAACTTAACCCACAAAGATGGCAAAAGAACACACTTTTTTGCTGTTTGTTGAGGGAAAGAAAGCTATGTTAAACCAACATATTAAAAAACAAACACGCCAAATTGTATTTGCAACCTTCTTTGTAATGTTTTTTTTTATCCAATTTACCAAAAAGGGCGTCAAAAGATTGAGAGTCAAAAATACATTTTTTAATTGAAAAAATTAAAGCCTAAAATAAAAGACGCTGGCTTTGAAAAAAATTTCAACGTCTACTTAAAAAATGTTATATAACATCACAAAGCAATCATTTTCAATAATCAGAAATTTAATTTTGAAAAGAAATACATAAATTAGGTACAAATATCATGTAGGAGAAAAACTAAAACGGCATCAGGTCTCCAAGGTGATACAGCATCAATGATAAAATCAGACGCAAATTACCCATTAACAAACCAGATTCATCACATGCCCATATGAAAAAACATCATTAAAACCCCAAAAAAAAATTACATTAAAAAACGAAAAATCAAATCTTCATCTATGAAAGAAGAGAACTGAATGAGATAATGGAGGAGAGAAAGCGATCAGAACCTGTCGGGATTCATAGTAACATCACACTGTATTTACAGTTCAGTGGATTGACAGACATGAATTTCTATCGTCACCTCGCCTTCAGCAAAATTATACCCCAAAAAAATAAAATTTTGAATTTTGAGCACAAAAAATAAATAAAAAGCAAGAAAATTCAAGCTCAGAACTTCTTAGAGGGTTGTGTAGCCGTCAAAGGCAGAGACTGCCTCTGGAACACAGAAAAAGATTTTCATCATAGCCATGATTTTTTACTTGGAGATTCGAAAGAGAATGCCAAAAACCAAAAACAAAATATAAATTAAACGAGAAAGAGAAATTAAAAGTAGACGATTCAGAGAAATTAAAAGTAGACGATTGAGGTAACGCACTTTAGGGTTTAAGAGGTTGAAGCCTGAAGAATTCCGGAAGCGAAAGGGGCTATATATCGTGGAATGTTTCCTCAAAAAACCCTAATTCTCTTGTTTGAGAGATCTTTTTTCCTAAAATACTAAAAGGTTTTTTTGCACTAATGCCCCTAAATTTAAATACATTTGTAATTTTTCCCTAAACGTTTGATGCGAGTAATTTATCCCCTAAACTTACAGATCTGAACAAGTCTCCCAATATTGGTAGCTTTACTAATTTTTTTTAACTGAAATTGAAATATTTTTTCTCACAAGTCAATAACTACAAGCATGAAAAGTTTTTTTTTTTTTTATGAATGTTATCCCAATTTATATTTAAAATAAAGTTAATTCAACTTTCTATTTTGATAAAATTAAAAATTTCAATCACAATAAAGTGGAGTTAAAAGATATAAATTTAACCTTTCATATGAACAATGATTCATGTTAAAATCACATGCCAATTGTTGATGCTTACCGGTTTCCACCGACAGATCAACATCACGTGCAGCAGCGCACTTTGTTCGGCTTTTTCCTGTTCGCCTTTGCCTGGTTTGGTCGGCCTACAACAAGAGGAGGGACGCCTTAGAGGCAAAAAATGATCAATAAACAAGACAAGGGCTCTCCGATACTCAAGGCAGAAGGTGCTCGGCAGAGGTCGAGAACCGGTTAGATGAAAAGGAGCTTACTTAATAGAATGCAATAAATGCATCATATTTATAGGTTACCACTTGAACTGGGTATTATGTGAGTTTTGCTCATAACCTGAGTGTCACATCATCGCATGTCAAGTGAAAAGTGACAAGTGTCATGTCCCTCCGTCGATGGATGAGCTCGCATCCGACGGTGAGTTATTTGCCATTTGTTAGCCAGTGATAGCGAGTAAGAATAGTCCGACCCGAGTTAGTGCTGAGTCCGAGGAAGTGGCCTGAAGACGCACGGCCCAAGGGGCCCTGAGAATCACCTCAGACAAGACATCCAACGTAATTGGGGTCAGTTATGAGCTCCACGTACCTTTTGTCGAACTGGGTGGTCGACCACCTGGAGTTTGCCTCCTCGATGGTGGCGCTGAGCTCACTATTAACACCAATTTCAATCAAAAAATTAATATCACTATCAATAAGGGGTGATTTGCTACAAATATATAAGTTCAAAAAGCAAATTGTAAAAATTAAAAGATTAAGAGTAAAAATGAAAATGTGTGTAAGTTCGTGGGGCATTGATGCAAAGAATTCATAATAATAATAATAATAAAGAAAATGACTTTTTTGTTGAATAAAGCAAAACTTTCATGATATTATTTGCAAAAACTATGATCATAAAAATAACTACTTTGAAATTACATGGTACAAAATGTAACGTTGTTATCATGATAATTATCATATAATTTTTGTTATTTTTTTAATAAGGCATGTCAATGGTAAGGGCGCAATTTCCCCCCATTGGCGTTATGGAATCCTAAAGTTCTATTAGAATTTAATGAAACGATTTTAACAAATTGATTTCACATTTGAAACAATAAGATAAACAACAACAAAAAAAAAAGTCCTCTCTCTTATCCTTTAAAAAAAACAAAGAAAAAAAGAGGAAAAAAAACAACAAACCATATCCCCCACTAGAGCTCCATGGACGACCACCCACGTCGTCGGCATCTCAGCTCCACTTTTGCCCTCACCACCCATGAGCCTCCCATAATTAATGTTGTCGGCCTTTGCAACCCGCCGCATCGCCCCACAGCCGTCGCTCCCCTCGCACTTGTTGACGAACCAACCCAACATTCACAAATTGGGCATCATGGCCAGGCTGCGACGGATCGTTAAATTGAGGGTCATTAAGGGTGGCGAGGTTGCGACAAATAGTTGAACGGAGTGTCGTGAAGGTTTAGAGGGTGACAGAATCATGGTGGAATCTCGAACACGACAGATGATAGGGGAATATTGGTCACGACGAGAGGGTGGCGGAGGGTCGTGACCCCACTGTGGTCATCAGCAAGATCTGGGACGGCCGCAATGCTTTACGTTGCTAGTGTTGAAAAAGCATAAGATCTGAGAACGCCCCCGAAATCTAGGCCATGACAAGAAGGTGGCAGAATCTCGACCAAGGTGGCACCGGAGTGGTAGCGACCCCACAAGG
>CAMOHE010025683.1:0-30731 GCA_946598075.1 Artocarpus hirsutus | reverse complement strand
TTTAGTAAGGTTGGATTGAAATTAGACTCGCCATGAAAATGCCACGTTTGATAACTACTTATGATTCTATTTTGAAATAAATGTCCTCTAACAATTGTAATTGGATGCAATCTATGGTTTCCACATTGAACACAAGGACATCGAATTTTATCACCATTTGCATGAATTTTGGCAAAATCCAAGAACTCTTCCACACCATTCACATACTCTTTAGACAATCGAAAATCCCACATCCATTTCCTATCCATTTTGCAATTCCTAAATCAAAATAATAAATAACAATTATTCAATTAAAATTAATTTCACAATTTATATATATACTCACACCTACATATATTAATTAATCATAAAAAAAAATCACCCGACCATCATAAATTAAACAAGTTACACATACTTATTATAAAACGAAGAAATCATACCCATGATCCACAATACAAACTTCACGAAATAGACAACAAAATGAACAACTATTTATCAACTTCATGGAATAAAGAAAAAAATCAACAACTATTTATCAATTTTGGATTAATTATACAACACAATCAACAACTATTTCTCACTTTCTACAAAAAAAACTTACAATTTGGGCTGAGATTAAGGAGTGTGGAGGCAGGGAGAGACAGTGGCGGCTGATTCGAAAGGGTCTGTGTTTGTATTTGTAAAGTGTGTTTCTGAAATGTACTGTCTGAATGCCGAGGATAGGAAAGGGTTTAAATGAAGCTGCCACGATGGTTTTCTGAAAAAAACCATTGTGGAAGATACCACGGAGCTACCACGATGGTTTTTGGAGAAAACCATCGTGGTAGATTGGAGCTACCATGACGGTTTTCTTCAAAAACCGTCGTGGTAGCTCTACTATTCCAACACGGTTTTTTGAGGTATGTCTCGAAGATACCACGACGGTTTTTTGAAAAAATCATCGTGGAATACTAGAGATACCATGACGGTTTTTGGAGAAAACCGTCGTGGTGGCTTCAATCTACCACGACGGTTTTCTCGACAAACCGTCGTGGTATCTCTTATATTCCACGATGGTTTTTTCAGAAACCATCGTGGTATCTTCCCACCTTCCCACGACGGTCTTCGTTTTCACGGGCGTAACTTGCCGCACATTTTTGCCCTTTCCACGACGGTTTTTGGGAAACGGTCATGAAATAAAGGTCGTGTAATCAATATTTTCTTGTAGTGTTATAAATAAATAAAGTGATTTTATTCATCACATTTGTATGTTTGTATTTTGAATACTTTTTGAATATCATTAAAATTCCATAATTATCTTTATGACCTTAAATATTGTATATATGTTATTCAAGTATGCAACCTTTAATTTAGGGTGTAGGTCATTTCCATTAAGATGGAATAGTCTTATCTGAATTATTAATGTGGTGAGTCATTAATGGGTGCACTGTACATAATGAGATTATGTAAGATCGGGACGATGTGATATGAACAACAAATAATTTCTATTAAATATAGCAAGTTTTAATCACCTTGACCGATGGTCATATATGAGATGATCTTAATCCTAAGTTATTAGTAGACTCATATTTATAGATTTATGTCTTTTGAATTATTTGGTACAAATTTTAGAATCTAATCCTATCCCTTGCATTTTGGAGGCATAATGAAGTAAGTTGCTGAGAATGTTAATATTATAAGGTGAAATCCATTCCTTCTCTAACGAGGAGCAGATAAATAATTCTCTTGAGTATTGATTATGGCCTTGAATAATAAGAGTGCTTAATTTGTGATTAAGTTCATAAATTTATTATTCATTAGAGAATCAGTAGCTCTCAAGGAAAAGAAGTAATTAAAGAGATTAATAGATTTTATCTTGCTCTAATTATAAATTATTTATGGAGAATCGACTTATATGTAATGACTATATTAAATGGACGACTTCAAGAAATGAGTAATTAAATATCTATAATTTTCAAGAGTACAATTCCAAGTATTTAGTGGAGTTACATTGGAATAAATAAAAGAACAATATACTAATTAATGAGTTTAATTAATAAATTAGTTTTATTGGAGCTTGAAATTATGGATCTATTAGTCCCCCGCCATCTTTGTGAACATTGTTTAAACAAATGGTGAATTATTGGTTTAAATAATTAGTTTAGAATTGTGAAATTCTAAAATTAAATATCACTCAAAACAAATTTATTATGAATCAATTTATATTTATTAAATAATTAGATTATTTAATAATAATAAATAATTAATTAATTTTTGGAAGCACATAGTGGAAGGGTCCCATTGTGTGTGGAACCAATGCTAATAAGGGAAAGTCTTTTGTGCACATCAAAGCTTGTTTACCAAGTTTCCATATTTCATTTTCTAATTTTGAATAAATATGATTTAATTTAAATGAAAAGTTAAATTTGGTAACAAGTGAGATTAGGTAACAAGCAATAATTTCATCTACACTATGTAGAGAACACGCACATAGATGCTCATTGTGTGTGGCACCTATCACATTATAAGGAATGAAAAACTTGTGTTTTCTATTTTAATTAAATATTTGATATTAAATTAAAATAAGAAGACTTTCCATTATTAATTAGCTCCCTTATTCTCTATAAATAGGGGTCTCCCTTATTCATTTGAGTTACGCTTGTGAGTCTTGGAGAAACTGAGAGTGCTCTGTAAGATTCCCTCCTTATAGATGTTTAAGAGAGAGAGAGAAAGAGTGTGAAAAATAGTTTTTCATCTCGAGACCTGTTTTGCTCATGTGTTGAGATTAATGGGTGACTTAAATTAGTTGAATGATCCTTTAAAAACCATATTCTCCAAATGTCTACCCATTCGTTCATTTGGTGTCGAGAACTAGGTGAAAAAAATGGTGGTTTTGTCTAATAGAGAACGTCCTCTGCAATTCGTTTGTTTTTTTATTCATCTCTGTCCTTCTTGTAAGCAAAGTTTTTATATATTTATTTAAGCATTTAATTAATATAATCTATAACATTTTACGAAAGTTTTAAGAAAAATTTTTGTTATACACGATCTGTAACATAACCACATTTTCACTATTTTTGTAAAAATCATTTTCCAAAATCAACATATATGTCATTAAAAAAAAAACAATAAAGAAAAAATGAGTGGGGGCTTAATTCTCCGCTGAGCTTATGCTGGCTCCGTTTGTGACGAAGGCCAATAGAAATTGAAACAGACATTATTCCCTATAAGCAATATAAGATGCAAATGCCAATAACTTTATTAATTCTGTTAGAACAAACGAGTCCAAAAGATCTACTATTGTATAATAAAACTCTTGAATGTTCATAGTCTTCGAATGTAGTCAATTCCAGTTTGACATTGTTTTTTAAAGTTAAGATTACGTATATAATCTTGCCAAATGTTCCCAAATCTGATCTTAAGTTGTTTCATACTTTCCTAATTGTTAACCTATCAAATGTGCAACAGTGATGTTGATTCAACAATTTTTTGTTGTACATAGAAGTATCAAAAGTATAACCTCGGATAATTTATCTATCTAATTGCACCCTAATAGACTCAAGTGAATCACCTCTTTTACCAGCCATCGCAGAAATCAGCAAGTATCTACCAAATGATGAAAACAAAGAATATGGAAATCAAATTAAAGAAAAAGATAAAGAGAGCCTATTTTGAGGGTTGAGATAGTGTAGATTGTACAGACAAACGAGGAAGAAACCTAATTATATAAAATTGTACAAACGAGGTATTTTACATGCATTCACGAATGGATATAGTATTTAAACTTTTCTTATTAGACAAAAAAAATTGAACTATGTGATTTGAATAGCAATTTGAACTTTCATTTGGATAACCAATTACTAAAGCATAAACTTGAACATGGAATAAAATCCAAATTTGAATCAGGGATCGGTGCAAAGAACAAAGTAAATGGGTTTGAACTGTTTTAAAACGAGCATGGAGATAGGCTCCAAATTGGACTGTTCCAACTGAGTCGTTCGAACTGTCCAAAAAAGTCCAGACTATCGACTGGCCAAATGCCAGCTTAAGATGTGATTCACACTGAATTGAACTGTTTGTAATGATAAAGCAAAAGGGTTAAGTCGTTTAAGTGCTTTGTCTTATATGTCGCTCTTCCCAAGGAAGAATTTGTATCTCTTTCATTTCTTGCCTGTTCGCTCGGGGCTTCTGGTTTGAGGGATGGCAGCATTTAGATTGTAGAACTGGTGCATTGCTAATTCTGAACTGCAACTTTGCAATACCAGAATAACCAAAACCATAGCGTTGCAATTTTTAGTTGATGGAAAACTGTTACTTGTCAAATCGGTATCTCCATGTTTGCGTCTGCTATTCTGGCTTTTAGGGGCCGAGAAGGCAGAAAAATACATGTTATATTTATTTACGTAAATTTTCCTTATATTAGAAAAGGAGAAAATTGTTTGTCTAAACCTCTGTATTACTTGTGCTCACGTATGCAGATTTTAATGTAATAATACGCTAAACCAGGAAAACAAAAGAAGTCATATCCTGGATAAGTGAGTTTTCAGATATCGCATGCCGTACTGTTTTCACATTTCTCATGAAAGTGGCTTGAACAAAGACAAATAAGTTTAGCTTGGAACGCAATTTAAAAAAATAGAAAAAAAAGGTCATATAATCCAAAACCGGTCTCTCTATCTTTTTTTTTTTCAAGAGAGAGAAAAATTTCCCAGTCATTTTTTCTTATTTAGAGCGTGGGTTGATGGTTTATTATTATCTATAACATTCGGATCATTATAATTAATTATTTAATATTCAATAATTAACAATTAATTAAATAGATAATTAGCATCAAAATGAGTAATTTAAAAATTAATTAAATAAATAATAGCATGCAATTATTTATAAAGAGAAAGAGATAAATAACATTCTTTTGAAAATACTCATCGTAAATAATATATTTACATAAATATGCCTTGTAAATGAATCATTTCCCATAAAAATGTTATTTACTACAAATATTTTTTTAAAATGGCTTATCTATTGTAACTTAAAATTATTTAATAATATGGTAATTAATAACTGATATAATAATAATTAGTAGTATATTACAAATGTGTTATTTACAAATATACTTATTATTAACTATTAGTCATTAATTATTCATACACTTATCAAGTTCCAATACAAATTATATTACTAATATAATAGTTACTAGTATGCTAATTATTAGTTACTAATTAATTATCAATTATCAAATTGTTTACACATCACCAATTTATGTACTAATTATTATTTTCTCATGAAGTATTAACTATTAATTATTTCATGTATTAATTAAAAATTATTACCTTTTTTATGTGATCAACACAATTTTGAAGAACATGAAAAAAAATCATTTCACTTTTTTTATACCCAAAAAAATCACTTAGACAAACAACTGTTAGACATGTATGCCATAAGGAGTAAAATGTTATGTTTTTGGAGACATTTTATCAATAAAGAGTTCATTTATTGTTCATATTTCAATTGTTGTCCTCTTTACGTTCATATTTTTTGAATGTATGATAAGCAAACAGAAGTCTGAGACGGTTGGTCTAAACCTTTAAGAATCATGCATATGATGGATAGATTATACAGAAGACATGATTCTAAATGTAATGGTCAAAATTATAAGATCCGAAATCAATGGAATAAAGTTGGGCACTTTATTCATGTTAAGATTGTTATCTTGTTTATATCTATAAGGAGAGATGACATGTCTTAGCTATTGGAGTAGGACTCCATGAGTAGAAACATTGTACATGTTCATAGGTGACGATATATTGGATCGGGACATAAAGTGAAATTGATTTGGATTAATAATTCCATTTGTACAAATCAATTCACTTTAGACAACCATATGTGTTATACTATAATCCTAAAACGACTAATGGGCTCGTTAACTTGACTTATCTTTTTTGATATATCAAAGGTGACATCCTGACTTTACGATGGTAAGTATATCGGTATGTTGAAGACATGACTCCTGATAACATATACCTATGATTCATAGATATAAAATCCATAGCTCTATTGGTGGAGTCAATAATATTCTCTTAAATGTGTCATCTTGTAATTGGAAGAATGGAGTGCTTAACCATTTGGATGCATAGGTGTAACTGGTTGGTGTACTGTCTTTGGATGGTAAGTTTTTCAATGGTGACATAACAGAACGTAAGATAAAATTAATCAAGAAGGTAAGATGGAATTTATTTTTAAGCCGATTATGAATATTATATGGAGATACGACACAATATGCTATGTCATAGACACTTAGCTAATTTGGAGCTTCGTAATATTATATAGTTTGAGAATGCAACTCTAAGCTTTTAGTGGAGTAACGTTAGAGTTGATAATTATAAAATATGTATTTGAGATATGGTATTTTATAATTATCGAAGCTTGAATTATATAGGTCCATCAGGTCCCCTTTGCTAGCTCATAATAAATCCTATAATAACACAATGTGCTTTTCTAATAAATTGCTGACTTATGTTAAATTATTAGTTTGGCTGAAATTCGGTAGGATCAGAAAATTCATATCTGTTTAACCGTTGAATTAATTTTATAAATTAATTCAAAATAAGCTTATGGAATTATCATGAATATTTTTATTTTCTTTGAGATTATCCAAATATGATTGTTTTGATCAGATAACTTTTCTATTAAGTAATTTGAATTAAAATAGAGGCTTTATCTGAGAATCTTGGGTAGGAAATAAAAGATTCTTAGGGATCAGATTATCACAAGTTTGGCAGACCAATCTGCTAGTTTGGCCTACCGATGGAGTAAGTTTGGCAAGTTGATCTGCTAGTTCGGTTTGTCGATCTGCTAGTTCGGCTTGCCGATCTAGTGATTATCTGATTACACATTTTTGAGGTGATTTTATTAGAAGTTGATCCAGATTCAAATTTTTGAGGCCTTATTTGATAATAACTAACCCTGTGTTTGACCTCTATAAATAAGAAGTGAGTTTTCTCAGTTATTTAAATCAGTTGAGAAGTTAAGAGTGAGTACTCTACTGTAAGAAACTCTAAAAGTCCATGAGAGCTATTGTTCAAGATCACGAACCTTGGCTCTAGGTTTTCTCAATTGGTTAGAAGGAAAGTCATCGATGGAAGAGCTATACGACGTGTGCCCATACATACTCCAATCATGGATAGAGAATAATAAAGAAGACCAGTTGGTTGAAGTCCTTTTGGAATGTTCATCTCATCACCGATTGCAGGAATGGTTTGGCACACAAAGGATAGTAAGGTCTGATTGATTTATGTATATAGCATGTCAAAACCTATGTTGTGGAAAATACCTTGATTTAAAATTTTTAAAATTCTGTTGCGTATTTGTTTTCTAACAACTAGTATTAGAGCCATGGTTTTTATGTAAATTTACGAGTTTGCGACCAGGCTATATATATAAATTATGTGATCTTGATCTCTCCTATGCTTAAATTTAATTTTTTAAAGAGTTGGCACTCTAAGGTTTCTATATATTTATATGTTGTCATAAGATTATATGATGAATGTTTATTAATTAATTTATGATTAATAAAATTATTATTTAATTATTTGTTAATTAATTAATTTATGCCAGTTATGGTTTCTTAGAGGTTGGAATGTGTATCTAGGTTTTGCATGTAATTAGATGGCTATCTATCATTGCCGTCTAGAAATTATTATTTAATTTTAAATTTATAAAATTTTGCAATTAAATAATCATTCAAAGTGAAGATGGATCTAGAAGACAGATGATAGCAACTCCATTGTTTTTTCCTAAGTCTTTAAATTTTTTGAATTGTTGAAAATAAGATTGAAAAACTGCATAATTTTTTTTTTTGGAAAACGTGAACTTAACTCGGTTGGTAGGCCAAACCCTTAGGTTCGACATGCCGATGGTTGCAGATCGGCAGTCGACAGGCAAGATTCAACCAACTCTAACGGCAAGCCAAACAGTGAAGTTTGACAGGCCGATGTATGACCTGTAGCTCGATCACACAGATCGGTAGGCCGGTAGAGAGCCATGGGTTTTCAAAAAAGGTGCATTATTCAGTGCAGTTTTTATTTTATTTTTGAGATTATTCTGAGAAACAAGAAATTTTGTGATTACCAGAAAAATGAAGTACTTGATCTATGTGGGATTGAAGACTTGAAGATAGATTCTACATGAAGATGGACACAACTTGAAGATACAAGGATGAAGAATCAATAATATGTTTTGATTGATCTCTTGTAACCTTTAATGTCTTTTCTCTAAGATGGAACCATAATATTATGGCTATTTATTATTATTTTGCTTGTGACTTTGCATGATTGTTTTGCTTGTCTAGCTTGTCTATAGTATAATATGATTTGCTATGTATGTTGATAACATATAGAATAGGGAGTGTCGCTCATTAAAAATTTTTCATGGACGTTTTAAAATAAAACCCTTGTTTCAAAAGATTGAGTGGGAGAAGGTTTTCAAGGAGAGGACCTATGGCCTCCATCATTAGTCCATTGGTAGCACATGATAATCCCAACCCCTAGGAAGGAATTTCATCATGTACTAGGTTGGATCTTCTAAAGGATAATTTACTTTAGCATGATCTATTTTGTACACCCCTAGGTGACGATTATAGATCATGGATAAAATAGTTGAAACAATAATTATACACTCAAATTAAATTCATTATTAACATCTACTAGGAGCTCTGTTAATAAAATTAATAGCCAAAGAAAACGATTATTAATATATGCTGGATTATATGGGTCCTAGATGGCATATATTAATCGGAGGTGATTCGTGTTCCTAATTGATTTTGACAAGTCTCCCCTAGGCGGTTTGTTGAATTCTAAGTTAGTAATTATCGTTATAAGGTTATGATTTTTTCAAAGTTTTGACACATAAACACAATTGCTTATTTACTTGTTTGTTATCTTACTAAACTGTTATAGAATGTTTGCTTATCTTTGGTATATGATCTTTATTGTAGATTAAAATGTCTAAAACGCTTTATCTTCGATACCCGATAAAAACCAATTAGCTGGTGAGAATTACAATGATTGGAAAAGGAACCTAAACATCGTCCTATCATTTGAGAAACTAAAATTTGTGTTGACAACATTGTGTCCTCCTAAACCTACTAGGGATCCACTAATGAGCAAATCCAAGCGTATGATCACTAGAAAGATGCTAAAAATCAAGCCTGTTGTTATGTTATGGCTAGCATGAATAACATGCTGCAAGCTCAACATAAAGATTATGAGACTGTGAAGTAGATCATGGATAATCTTGAAGACCTGTTTGGGGGCTAAGCTATAACAAAATGGAAAAGGGCACTTTGGAAACTTTTGAATTGAAAACAAAAACTGGGGACTCCTATGAAAGAGCATACGATGTTAGTCATGGGTTATCTCGTTGAGGCTCAAGCCCATGGAGCTGATATCAATGCCGAGTCATAGATAACTATGGTTTAGAGACTCTGCCAAAAGAGTTAATCCTGTTTAGAGCTTCATACAATTTGAGCAATATGCAGGATGTGACTTTAACGGAGTTGATGGAGCAATTATAGGAGTTTGAAAATCTGATCAAGGAAACTCTTATAGGTGGGGAGGCCAACTTAGCGGCTGCATCCAGTTCCAATTCTAATGTTGGGAATGGAAAGGAAATAAAAGGCTAAGAATGGGAAATCTTCTATTCTTACAAATGGCAAGAATAGGAAGAAGAAAAAGAAGATACCAAAGAAGCTTAGGTGCTTTTATTGTGGGAAGGTTGGGCACATCAAAAAGAATTGCAAGGACTTCCTTTGTTCAGGAAGTGGGTGTGATCTTTTGGTTATTAAAACTTGTTTGATTGAGGAATCAAGTGACACTTGGGTCATAGATTCTGGAGCAATAAATCATGTTTATGTTTCTTTGTAGGGGTTCAAAGAAATGAGAAGTATGCTGCATGAGGACTTCACGCTTTGGACGGGCGGTGGATCCTTAGTGTTGGCTGAAGCAGTGGGAGGCATCCATCTTCATTTTGATAATTATAGGATTTTAGTTTAGGAGATTGTTTTTATGTTCCTAAACTTAAAGGGAATTTAATATTTGTAGCATGTTTATTTAAAGATTCTTATTAGTTTCTTTTAATAATAAAGTGTTGATTTGTAAAAACAAATCATTTATCTACGATAGATGAATGCAAAACAATCTATATTTTATAAAACCTAAGATGGACATATTGCTTAACACTGAGGTCAATGATAATAACTCTAGAAGACTTAAGACTTCTCACTCTAATAAGACCTATCTTTCGCATTTACGATTAGGTGATAGTAACCTGAATAGGATTTAAAGGTTGGTAAGGGATGGACCTTTAAGTCACTTAAAGGTAAAATCTATACCACAATGTGAATCTTGTTTGGAGGGCAAAATAACCAAAAGACCATATGGGTCTAAGGATAATAGGGCTGAAGGGGTTCTAGAACTTGTATATAATGATGTTTGAGGTCCCATGAACATCCAGGCACGAGGAAAGTATGAATACTTCGTCACTTTTATTGATGATTACTCAAGATATAGATATGTCTACCTAATGCTTCATAAAAGCGAAACTTTTGATAAGTTTAGGGAGTTTCAGGCTAAAGCAAAAAAGCAATTAGGTAAACCCATAAAGGCACTTTGATCTTATCGAGGTGGTGAATACCTTTCTGATGAGTTCTTAGAACACTTATTAGAGAATGAGATTTTATCCTATTTGATTGTGCCAGACACTCTGTTGTAGAATGGCGTAGTTAAGAGAAAGAATAGGATTTTATTGGACATGGTCAGGTCAATGATGAGTTATTCATCATTGCCTTTATCCTTTTGGAGATATGCACTACAAACCGCATGTTATCTTTCCAACAATATGCCTTCAAAATCGGCTTCTAACACTCCTCATGAGTTGTGGACGGGGAAGAAGACATCCTTAAACCATATTCGCATATGGGGATGTCCGGCTCATGTCTTGTATAAGGAAGCGAATAAGTTGGAAGCATATTCGAAAGTTTGTGTGTTTGTAGGATATCCAAAAGGGAATAAAGGGAGTTACTTCTATAACCCAAAGGAAAATAAAGTTGTGGTTTTTGCAAATGTAACATTCCTTGAGGAAAGTTACATGAACGACTTTAAGCCTTGAAGTAAAGTAGTACTCGAGGAGTTGGGCAGTGATTCAGTCCTTGAGGAAAGTTACATGAACGACTTTAAGCCTTGAAGTAAAGTAGTACTCGAGGAGTTGGGCAGTGATTCAGTCACTTTAGGGGTTTCGGTAGAAACCAGTCCAATCAATGTAGAAAAACCAACCGAACAGCAACCTAAGGGGCTTCGGCGTAATGGGAAGATCGAACGTCAACTCGAGAGGTATATGTTCAATGGTGAGGCCTTTTTGGCTTAACCGAATGAACATGATAGGTGTCCTTACATTTATGAAGAAGCTATAGAGGATGTTGATTCAAAACTCTAGACAAAAGCCATGAACATTGAGATAAAGTCTATGGATACTAATTAGGTCTAGGAACTTATGGATCTTCCCGAAGGGGTAAAACCTATAGAGTGCAAGTAGATCTACAAGAGAAAGAGAGGGGTAGATGGAAAAGTCAAAACTTATAAGGCTAGACTGGTAGCAATGGGATACACATAAAAGGAAGGAATCGATTACGAGAAAAAATTTTCGCTTGTAGCCATGCTAAAATCCATCTACATTCTCTTATCCATAGCCGCCACTTTCGACTATGAGAGTTGGTAGATGGATGTCAAGATGGCCTTTTTGAATGGCTATTTTGATGAGTCTATATATATGGTATAGCCAGACGGGTTCAAGGCTAACGGGTCAGGAGGGTAAAGTTTGTAAGCTGCGAAAATCAATTTATGGACTTAAGCAGGCTTCCCATTCTTGGAACATAAGATTTGATCAAGAGATCAAGGCTTATAGGTTCGAACAAAATGTAGACGAACCATGTGTTTGCAAACACATTAAGGATGGGAAGGTGGTTTTTCTACTACTCTATATAGATGACATTCTGCTGATTGGCAATGACATTGGGCCATTGTTATTGGTCAAATTATAGTTGACCAAGTAGTTTGACATGAAAGACTTAGGCGAGGCTAATTATATTCTCAGTATCCAGATCCTTTGAGATAGGAAGAATGGAATGATAGCTTTATCCCAAGCGACCTACATAGATAACATTCTTAAGAGGTTTGCAATGTAGGATTCTAAGAGAGATGGGCAACCATCTAGGTCTAGAATTATTCTTTCTAAGAAAGACTTGCCAAAGTCTGATGAAGAAAGAGAATATATTAAGAATGTACCTTTTGCTTCGACAGTGGGTAGTCTCATGTATGCCATGCTTTGTACATGACCGAATATTTGTTATACAGTCAGGATAGTAAGTCGATTTCAGTCGGATCTAAGACTGAACCACTAAGTTATGGTCAAGCATATTTTTAAATATCTAAAAAGGACTTGAGGGTATATGCTTGTATATTTGGGTGAGGATTTAAGAACTCTAAGATATGCTGATCTAGATTACTAATCATGTTTGGATTTGAGGAGATCAACTTCCAGTTTTATGCTTACTTTAGGCGACAGAGCCATTGTTTGGAGAAGTGTTAAGCAAGATTGCACTTCAGATTCAACAATGAAAGTCGAGTACATGGTAGCAAGTGATTTGAAAGAAGCAATCTGGCTTCGTAAGTTCCTTGAGAATTTTGAGGTAGTTCATGGCAAGGATAAGGCGGTATCATTGTATTGGGAGAACACTGCAGTGATAGCTAATGCTAAGGAACCAAGATTTCAGAAAAAGAGTAAGCATATTTATCGAAAGTATCATGTGATAAAGGACTTCGTTGAGGTCGAGTATGTTGTAGTATGCAAAATCACATCTAAGGTGAATTTAGCTGATCCATTCAAGAAGACACTAATTGCAAGGGTGAAGGCATATGGAACTATAGGAATGCATAATATGTCATATTTACTCACTTAGTGCAAGTAGAAGATTGTTAGACATGTATGCCCTAAGGAGTAAAATATTGTAATATGTTTTTAGAGATATTTTATCTATAAAGATTTTATTTGTTGTTTATATACTAAATGTTGTCCTCTTTACGTTCATATTTCTTGAATGTATGATAAGCAAACAAAAGTTTTAAACCTTTAAGAATCAGGCATATAATGGACAGATTATGCGAAAGATATGATTCTAAAGATGACAGTCTAAATCATAAGATCTGCTATCAAGGAAATAAAGTTAGGCGCCTTATTTATACTAAGATTGTTATGTTGTCTATCACTAATGACAGATGGCTTGTCTTAGCCATCGGAGTTGGAGCCTACGAGTAGAAACATTAGTGTATGGTCATAGGTGACGATGTATTGGATTAGGATACAAAGTGAAATTGATTCAGATTAATAATTTTATCTGTGAAAATCAATTTATTTTAGACAATCATATGTGTTGCATCTTAATCCTAAAATGACTAATAGGCCCATTAACTTGATTTATGTCTTGTGATATACCAAAGGTGACATCCTGACTTTACGATAGTATGTATGCTGGTATGTTAAAGATATGACTCTTGATAGCATGTATATGTTATTCATAGATATGAAATCAATAACACCATTGATGGAGTCAATGATATTCTCTAATATGCGTTATCTTGTAATAGGAAGACTGGAGCGCTTAACCATTTGGATACATAGGTGTAACTAAATGGTGTATTGTCTTTGGATGGTAAGTTTTCCAATAGTGAGATAACGGAACGTAAGATAAAAATAATCAGAAAAGTAAGATAGAATTTATCCTTAAATCAATTATGAATATTTTATAGAGATACGACACATCATGATATGTCATGGACACTTAGCTAATTTGGAACTTTCTAATATTATATAGTTTGAGAATGCAATTATAAGCTTTTATGGAATAGCGTTAAAGTTGATAATTATAAAATATGTATCTGAGATATTGTGTTTTATAATTATCGAAGCTTGAATTATATAGGTCCTTCAGGTCCCTTTTTCTAGCTCATAATAAATCTTATAACGATATAGCGTGTTTTTTCAATAAATTGATGACTTATGTTAAATTATTAGTTTGGCTGAAATTCGATAGGATCAGATAATTCATGTCTGTTTATCAATTGAATTAATTTTGTAAATTAATTCAAGATAAACTTGTTGAATTATCGGGAATATTTTATTTTCTTTGAGATTTTGCAGATATGGTTGTTTTGATCAGATAACTTCTCCATTGGGTCATTAGAATTAAAACTGAGGCTTTATCTGAGAATCTCGGGTGGGAAATAAAAGATTTTCAGAGATTAGATTATCGTAAGTTCGGCAGGTGAATCTGCTAGTTTGGCCTACAATAGAGTAAGTTCAGCAAGCTGATCTGCTAGTTCGACCTACCAATCTAGCGACTATCTTGATCTAGATTCGAATTTTTGAGGCCTTATCTAACAATAACTGGGTCTGACCTCTATAAATGCAGAGTGAGATTTCTCAGTTAGTTAGATCAGTTGAGAAGTTAAGAGTGAGTACTCTACTGTGAGAAAATCTAAAACTCCCTGATGGTTATTGTTCACAATCACGAACATTGTCTCTAGGCCTTCTCAATTGGTTGGGAAGAGAGTCACCGGTGGAAGAGCTGTACGACGTGTGCCCACACACACTCTAATCGTGGATAGAGAATAGCAAAGAAGATCAGTTCATTGAGGCCTTCCTGAAACGTTCTTCTCATCACTGATTGCAAGAGCTCTTCAGCATACAAAGGTTAGTAAAATTTCATTGATTTATGTATATAGTATGTCAAAACTTGTGTTTTGAAAAATTCTCTGATTTAAAATTTTTAAAAAATTCTGCTATATACTTATTTTCCAACAACAACCACATGCAGCTTAAAAAGGTCCTAAAACCATTGTCAAAAAATTCTTATGTTCATTTTCATTCAATGGTTCTCTATAACATATAGGCGAAAAATTTCAATATTGATAGAAAAATCGAAGGTCTGTATTAAGGTAAATATCCATAGATTACATCAATGTCGGTAAAATTAAAAACAAATGAAGGATAATTACATAAAAATAGAAAATTCTAGTGATATTATAGAAATATGAAAGGGCTAAATAACACTTAAATGACCTATTGCTATCAATACAATTATATATAATAAATAAATAAATATAAAAAAATACGTTTGTGAAATAACAAATTAATTCATCATATTTTTTACAATCTTACAAAATTTTACGCCTTGCAAACATACAAGTAAAAATCTAAATTCAATAATTTATCCATTGAAATTCAATATTACAATGAACTCGGTGAAACTTCAAAGACATAGGTTTGCTAGTTTAAATAATATTTTTCTCAGGATATAATACTTAAATACTATATATATATATATATATATATATATATTGAAATACTTGATCTTAACAATAATAAGATGTACAAATTTCAAACTTTTTCCCTCAACAATATTTTTTTCTTTTCTTATGTTTTTTCCCCCTTGTACGTACGTGAATATCAATTCACACTCATCCTGGTCTAAATTATATTTTTCTCACAATATAGTAATAAATTTGATATAGTTATAATTATTGATCCATAATAAAAAAAAAATGAGACATGAGTTCTAAACTTTTTTTTGTCCTTATTTCCTTCGTTATACATGTGACATTTTCCGGGTAAATCCGTAAGATTATTGACGTATATATCCAGTATTCAGATAAAATAGTAAAGGAAAGAATACTAATCACGGATATAATTTGAAAAGTGTGTTTATTTACAAATATTTAGGGAACAAGTATGTTTACGAATGTATAGTAGAGCTTGTTTCCCTACTTTAATTCCTTTTTTTTTCCTCTTAGTACTTCCCACAATGTACTTTCCAAAAAACTTTTTATCTAATTTTTCGGCTAAAATTTTTATTGCTCAAATACACTCCACTCATGTATACATATATATTATTTAACCGAAACACTTTTCTATTAAAGTAACATTTCAATCTATTTTACTTATAAATTAACTAAACTAATCACTTATAATATAGTTGCATTGAAAAAAAAAACTAAAATTAAGACCCAATATTTTAAATGGTTTTTGGTACTTTTTCAAATTGTTAGTCTACGCTTTGCTGGAACAAAATTCTAGCTCTGCCACGTCACATGCATGCATAAGATGAGTTTTATTTTTTCTTGAGCAATACTTGCCATATGCCAATTGAAAAAAGAAAGACGAGCCTGCGCGGAAATTAAAGCTGGAAAATTATATCAGACTCCAAGAAGCAAGAAGCAATCAACTGGAAAATGTAGTAGGAGCCATTTCAGAGGCTCCACCAAAGGGATCTCGTGCATATTGTCCTTGAACCAAAGACGAAATCACACAAGAAGAAGCAAATGCTCTCTATTAACAAGTTCTCTTTCAATCTAGTGCAATATTTTCCTGACAACTATATAAACCAAATTGTTCCATTTCCAACATGTAATTTTATAGTTTAAGCGTGCGCTAGAAAGTTGTTACTTCATTTCCAAATCAGCAGACGGATAAGAATATTCGGTGTTGCAATACCATTAAAATTGTATTGTAAATGTTATAACATTACGATAAAAATGACTAGGATAAACTTCTAATGCCAAAAAAAAAAGAAAAAGGAATGCTACTCGCTCCTTAGGGCTCCCATGCACGGTTAAAGGGAAGATCTAAGATTCAAATCTTGTATTGTATCAAAAGAAGGGGGGAAAAAAGTAACCATCCGAATTGCCTATGAATCTCACTTGCCAATCACAATTGGCAATTGGCCTCCGGAAGGAACCACACTATACCTGGATTAATCTCACAAAAAAATGTATTCATTTTTATGTATTATTCATACAGTTAATTTGGGACGACATATTATCTTCTTGTTAACAAAACTTAGGCCATACCTTGTTCAGACCAACATATGGGGATGGAGTAATTGAGTTGTGTATATGTATCGGAAACCTTTACTATGCACACTTACCGATTTGCTAAAATGCTGTACTCATCAATGTTATGAACAAAATCTGCAATATTGAGTCAGAAACTGTTTAATCCAGTTCTTATATAGGTTGCAGAAACGTACAGGGTTACATAAAGTACACAACCGTGGACACTTTTTAATTGCATTGGACCTCGAAATATATATATCTATATATTTGCTCACATGAAAAATCTGATAATTAAGGTAATATTAGATCAATGACTGTTCTTCTCTTCCCCAAAAAAAAAAAAAGATCAATGCTTCTTGTTGATTGAATCATGTACGTGCATAAAAGTTAAAAACCACTATAGGCAATCAAATAATCAACAGCAAGGCTTCAAACATGCAATGAACCTACAGAAAAGAGACATAAGCTTTATGGAATAAAATTTCCCAAATAAATAGTAGGGAATGTGTGGAAACAAAAATAGAAGCATATTGAAGTGTACAAATACGTTCCAATAAACGATATTAACCACATTAACTACAACATTTTCTTTTTTTGCTGATTTAAATAACGGAAACAAACTTATACATGCTAAGCAAACTTTTGCCAAAACGAAACGAATATATATCTAAATAATGGATAATTTATCACTCGCCCCAAACTGGCGTGTTAAAGAAGAATGCAACAAAGAAGGTCTTTATATAAAGTACAAGGTGGAATCAAAAAGCATCATGATGGACCTCGAGTGAAATCTCATAAATCTACTAATTATAATAGTACTAAACAATACGAAGGCACTTTTTAGTACCTTCTGCTGGCTATTCTTTGCCTGTGCATTTGCATCTCCTTTGATGTTCTGAGAGTTCCTGCCATTTTCGAAGTTCTTAAAAATGTAAATAATTTGGCTTGTGTGTAGCCACCTTCAAGAATCAAATGTACGTACTCAAACAAATTGTTTTCATCCTAGTTCTTGCCTATACCTGTGGAGGATTCACATCCTTAATTATGGGAGATCGCCATCCATTAATTACGGGATTGATTGTAGGTATCTCATTAGTTTAGTTTCCCTATTTAATTTTGTATTTTACACAACTTGCACTCTTGACATTAAATATTAGTCGACAGAATTATACTCAGCTCTCTATTGTGTCCTATGTTTTCATAGTATCAGAGTCATGAAAGTGGTCTCTCGAATATTTCCTTATTTTTCACTTGGATTTATTTTCTAGTGATCTTCCGCATCTTTTTTTTCCCCCCTAGAGTTTCTTTCTGGTGGTCCATACTTCCATTTCCAGTTGTTTCTTCCATCCTGGTGATCTGCATCCTTTCCCACGTTAATTTCTCTTCTGTGGTTTCTTCCTTTCCCAGTTGTCATATGTTTTGATGATATACGTCTTGTGTTTCAGTTCACATGTGTGTGGAAGCCTTTATACATTGAGGTAGGGTTTGCTTCTCTTTTATTTCCTTCTTATAGAGATGCAACCCGGTGCAACAAGCCCAATAGCAAGCCTAGTCCAACACGCCCAGCAGCAAGACCAGTAGGCCAATTACTCCACTCGAGTAGCTCACTCAGCAAAATGTTCATTCCCGCGGATCAGAGTTGATTTTGATCGTTTGCCGATCGGAACCCTCTTTTTGCGTTTATATTCAATGGTTCCAATTCAATCGTGGGCCTCGAGCGATGAGAAGTTTTTTGAAAGACGTACGTAAGATTCGTGTTGTGCTATATAGCTTATAGGAGACATCAAAGTACCAATTGAAGAAGATTCTCAGACAACTCTAAAGCTTGAAGCCCACCTTAATGATTCGGATAGTAATAATCACAAGATTATTACATAGATTACAACCTAAGATGAAAATGACTTTACCGTGGCATTGTTGACATTACTGTGACATTGCTCATATTTTGAAGTCTTTACGTGAGTAATGAAGCATAAGATATCTTTTCTAGATTGTTCACGAAATGTCTACAAATTAATATCCACAATGTCAATGAATATCTATTAATATCCAAGATATTTTTGAAAATATCCACAAAATGTCCAAAAATATTGGGAAAATTCTCTTTTTTTCCCACAAAAATCAAGTTTTGTATTTTGTTTTCTATTCTTTTCAACAAAATGTGACAAGCATTGTTCAACCTAAAAACATTAAAAGAAGAATTTTTACTTTTTAAATGAATGGAATTCAAATTTTAATTTTTCAACTATTTCTACTTCGAAGAATGTAGTCATGAATTCAATTTTCATATTTTTAATCTTCAAATTTAAAACATATTCATGAGATTCTTCACATTTCCTTATGCAAAATTTGTCCTTTATATGTCATGTAGATAAAATACAAAATCAAAATGGTTTCCTGTTATAATTGTGTTTCCTCCACCACAAATCAATATTGATTTGTCATCATTACATATCCATCAAGACTGCTTGTCAAGTTAGATAAACCAAAAGAAATGCCTCTCAATTCTTTCTTTGCCACATAGAATCTCACTTTTCAAAAAAAAAAAAAGCATAGTTATAAATCATCAGTTTACCTTTATATTACAAATACGCCATTCTATCACTTCCTCTCTATCATTTATTAAGGTTTTTTTTAGTTCTTTTCTTTTTGTTTTAATCAAATCGTTGTCCAATAATTTTTTTAATCACTTGTAAACATTATACGAAAATATACATAACATTTATTATGTAATATATTTATCCGTATATGTACATAGTATATGGTTTTAACTCTTTTGTTTTAAATTGTTATATATATATATATATATATATATATATATATATGCTATAATATGACAGTTTCTAAGCTAACAGAATATTTTATGCGTCTATGTATATAATATATGATTTTAACGTATTTCTTTTGCAATATGTGTGTGTATATATATAATTATTTATGTTTATAAATATATTCATAATATATGTTTTTGCTTGTGTATATATGCCACACTTTTTTGTAATGAATATGAGATAAACGTCATACACAGAAACTCAATCACATATAAAACATAGAAAATTCTAATGATGGTTTTATAATTATGTTTTATTTTAATTTGAAAGTTGGATGATATGTGGCAGGAGGAGAACTAAAAAAGTGAGAAAGAGATTAAACAAGAAAGCGATCTTAGCATTTCTCAATAAACCAATAATATCCAATTTATGAATTAATAACAGGAAAAGACTAAAAAATGTACGTGTGACACATTAACAATTACCTCTTGACAAACGTATTGCTCAGATCAAAATCAAAACTAACACAATACTTTCTAACCTACTAGCTAGAAACTCCTTCCGGTATTTAAAGATACTTGAAGTTTATACGCACTTATGTTTCGCAGTTAATTTTTATGCACTCAATTATAATATTGTACCTTATTTGTAATGATTATATAAAATAATATTAGAATTATATTGAATATATAATTTTGATGACTTTCTTTTACACTATGCGGCACAGTTTTCATATTTGATCAAAAATATTATTTATATTATTAGTTAGTTTAAATTGAGTAATGTTAATTGTTATAACAATTTGTTAAGTTTCAAGAAACAATTTTAAGTTTTTTTTAATATATTTTTTCACTGAAATATTCTTCGACATTGAAATTTGTATCAATATTTTATGTGAATTAAAATCTCAACAACTCTATGAAATCAACATTTTCATCCTTGCGTCTCTGAACATGTCATTTGGGCGTTTCAAGACGACAAAAGAGGTTTGGGATTTCTTTGTCAAGGGGTTTTACTCCTAAATGAGTTTTCTTTGAGACCATCTTGTTTTTTCTAAAATGGATTTGTGAAAGAGATGCTACTTTGTGTACTGAATATCATGTAGGTTAAAATTTGAATTCATTACTCGTGTCTTTGATGATTTTGAAAATGTATGATCTTCCTTGCTTCATCATAAGCCTCTTCTAACTCTAGATGCTACTATCTAAAATCCAATTTCATATGAATAGACATGAAAAACCACATTGCGGGCTCAGCAATCTGCGAACAATCCATCTGAGACAATCCCCACCCAAACTACCTCATTACATCTAACTCTGAGTTGGAGAAAAAATTTCGATAATCCCGGGGAATTTTTCCGCAAAAACTGCAAAACATCCATCATAAAATTGATAATGCTACATGCAAACATGCCAAAAAGCAGCCTGCCACAGTTGCATCAGGAGCTACTATTGCCTATCCATCGAGTCGACTTCTACAAATTCACCTATTTATACAACAGATATGGAGACTATTTTAATCAAGTTCTGTCCCAAGCCACACACCATCCTGCTTCCATAATTTTTAATACATCAAGTAACTCCATTTGCTTAATTAATTCTGCTTGTTCAGTTATATGACATCTAATTCTTTAAATTTTTTCTCTGAATCACTAACTCTTAATATTTCCACAATTCACACATCTCATAGGTCAACACTTCACTTAAGCCACGTTGGTTACATTTTGACAACCAATCTTCATGTTCCAAAACTTTCTTAAAACTTCTTGTCAGTTGGTTAGTTGTGTGGTTTAGGATATGATGTTCGTTTCTCTTATACTGGTTATGTTGTGCAGGATCAGCAGTCATCAGATCATTACGACATGCCGTCAAGTTGGTTGTCCATTTACTCTCTCTGAAATTCAAATTAAGTTCCTTAAAAACTTTGTTGCATCTATAGAGACAAGTGCCGGAAATACTCCATTAAGACTTTGGCATTTTCATTTAGGACATGCATCCGCATCCCGTCATCAACCCTTGATCTTTAATGGGTTATTTGTTTAATAGCATAGTCAAGGCAAGTGTTCTGCCGAACTTCTCATTGAGCTGGACTTGGTGATAATATGATCACAAACACACTTGTTGAGCTAAAATAAAAGCTTTGTAAAAACTAAAAAGTAACCTCTCAAGGATGTCACTCTTTATGGACGACTAGAGAGCCCAATGTACCTTACTCTTACGTGTCCAAACATATCATATTATATAGACTTCATATAATAAGCCAATATATGGCTTCACCACATCCCTCTAATCATGTTGCAATCCACTGTAGATTAAGACATGTTAAAGGAACACTGTTCCATGGGCTTCATTACTATGTACATTCTTCACTAGAACTCCACGCTTATTTGACTATTGACTAAGAAAGGACTACTATTCATAGGCGCTTCTCCACTGTTTTTTTTTTTCTTTTTTTCTTTTTCCTTTATTGCTTCTTCTTGGGTGACTTTTGTTTCTTATAGTAAGAAACAAGTAGCTAGCATTTCTCATCCGGTACTAAAGCCGAGGATTGTGCACTAGTTGGAACTACTTCTGAACCATTATGGCTACAGTAGTTGCTTCAAGACTTAGGAATGTCACTTCAATATCCAATCAAACTTGATTGTCTTAATCAAAGTACTATTCAAATTGCCTACAATGATGTTTTCCATGAACATACAAAAGGTATTGAGATTGATTACAATTTTCTTTGTCATCGTCTACAAAAGAGGTACTTGCAACTTTCTTGAATCAACGATCCGATATCTTAACAAGCCTTTATCTCCTGGACTAGTCATTTACTTAATTTCCAAATTTAATATGGCTACCAGAACACCAACTGAGTTCGAGGGGCGTGTTAATGTTATTCTATTAAGGGATTCACATCCCTTGATTATTGGAGATCGCCATCCCTTGATATGTGTTTGACTAATCTCTAATTAATTCTAGATATCTCATTAGTTGATCATGAGATTTCCTATTAATTGTATTTTACATGTATAAATACCCCTCTAAATGCCCCTCCTGTAATCTTAACAATAAACAGTTTAGAGGATACAACTGTACTTATTTCTCTATTTTCTCTTTCTATGTTTTCAGCTTCTAAGTATAAACGCAAACACAAACATATCACGTGATTGTCAGTTATTAAAATATAAATTTATAAATTCCAAAGATTTTCTGGATTTATATGAGATACAAAACAAGTTTCTTGAGCAAGAGTAAGATGATACCTGAATCTGTCTCTGAAGGTATTTCACATACCCTACAGCTTCTTCTAACATATCAGCAGTATTTGTTTGCTGCAAACAGAACAAAAAAAGAATGTCCAAAACTATATAGTTACTTATATAAGAGAGTTGGGGAAAAATAATATCCATGCTATGAAATTCTTGATGCGACTACAGTTTCATGATATTAGAGAAAAAAGAAGTGCTAGACTTTTCATCATCAAACTTTTATAAGTATGATATTATCAACATCCAAGTTGTGATTTTACATATGCAAGAATTCCCATCTTCATGACCTCACTTGAAGCCATAACTAATAGCTGAATGATACTTGAAAGTTAACAAAATTACCTTAATTAGTATTTTTTTAACTTTATTTGCATTTACTTTTATATTAGAAAATTTCTTGATTTTTGTCTTAAGTAACTTACCCAATTATGTGCTTGTATTGTGCATCTATATTGAGCCTATTCGTAGTGCTTCTTACTAGTAAATTCTCTCCTTGTTCCTTGTGATATAGGCACATTGTCGAACCACGATAAATCCCTTTGCATTCTCCTCCATTTTTCTTTATCTTTACCTATTATAGTATAGGACCTATTCAATACCCAAATGCGTTCCTTGATATATTATGGCTGACACCTCCGTTGTCTCCCTTTTCTTTGTGTGCCTCTCAATCCTAGGTCAAGAGCCTCCAAATCTTAGGTTGTCCTCCGCCTTCTCCCAGGTTGTGTGGCTCCATTCACCAAGACATGCATATTCAACAATTCTTCTATGCCCTTCTTCATGCCGTTGCGCCCGTTCCTTGTGCCCTCAATGATTGACATCCCTTCTAAGCAACCATGCACCCTCGATGATTGCCGTAATATTCCAAAGTTAATGCCATAATTGACAACTCCTTTCTTCATTCGCTATCTTTTATGGGGAACTCTTCATCATTTTGGTAAGTAAATAATAAATGATTATATAGGAAAGCTATTTTTTTTCCAATTTATGCGAAGAAGATGCGCCCTAAATGTGTATGGACAACACATTTTTCCCACCGATAGATGCAATTCATATTGGTAGGAAACTATGTGGCAATTAAAAGTTGCTTTTCATCAGAGATGGAAGTATTTTAAATGAAAGAATTCTAGAATTTGGAATTTTAACAAGTAAATAATACCCTACATTTGTAGGAAAAAATCTTATTGTAATAATATTAATAATTGGGGAATTCTGTAATGAGAACCCCAACTTTTTCTCATCAATGAGACCCTTTGTCTATTCATTAGATCAACATCTTATAGTTAAAAATTCAACAAGCTCACTAATCTTAAAATGAGCCAAACACGCTAGATTCATTTAAAACCCAAAAATTAAAAATTAAAAATTAAAAAATTAAAAAAATAAAACACCACTATGTGAGGTTGCTGGTGAGTGGCTCATTTGGGACGGTATTGGGTCCCACTCACCCAATGACGCCAGATAGGGGACGAAATTGGTTCTGACTCACCCAACAACCCCAGATCGAGGATAGAGGTCGCGAACACATGACCCTATGGGAGGTTGGAACTCCTTCGCATGGGGAATCTCAATCGTGATTCTCAACCTACATTGTTGCAACCTCCATGGGTCTCTGTCATGACTCATATATTTGAGCCATTTGGTTACCACCCAAGCGTCACCACCGTGAGGGGAACCTGTCTTCCTCCGTGGGCTGCAACCCCCCCTCTGGTCGTGGATAGACTCAATGGTCGTGATTGACACAATTGAGTTCGTGGCCTTGCCGCCACCACCTCATAGGAGGTCCTCCTATACCTCTGTGGATTGCAACCCCCTTTGGCCATTGTTGGTACCTACGCCGACGACCTCCTCCACTATCTTCGACAACTTTTGTTGCTATGGAAGATAAGCATTTTTATTTTTAGAAAAAGTTTTTCTTATTTCTAATTTTGAAAGATTTTGTGTGGTAGTCATTTTGATTGTACTGGTACATCCTATGTCTTATCGTCTTAGATTAAATCCAACGGTTAGAATAATGTCTCATCAATGAAACCTTTTAGAAAGGTGTCATTGTAGTTATCCCCTTAATAATTTGATCTTAAGCCAAAAAATAATTTTATCAACTCTGGTTGAGTAAAAGATATTCTAGTTGCTTGTTTTATATTGGTCAATATTAACTCTACGTGGAGGTTAGGTTAATCACTAGCAAGTGAAATTTCATGTTTTCTATATCACTTCATCAAATTGTCTTGGTATTTGTTACAAACCCATTGAGAACTCACTCTTGCAAAACGGGATTGCACGGAGAGAGAATCTAAGGACTTATGAACCTACTTGTTATTTTATCATTGTTCGATGTGGGACTTTTTGGTATCTAAGAGTATTCTTTGTGAATTTCCAATTAATTGATACCCTACAGTCTGGTACTCTTGCGAGAATCACTAGATTTTCATTTTTCTTGATTATGACCATTGACTAATAGTCTCCTACTCTCCTTACTTCATAAGTCTAGAGTGTTTTTTTCTCTAGGTAGCTACTATATATAAATTGATGCAACTAATAAATTTCAAAAAGGTGTAGCCTAACTTGGCACTTGTCTTATGTTAAATGTCGACTGGATTGCAAATTAAAAGTTTGTTGCATTAAGATAGGGATAAGATTAACATATTGATCCAGAAGTTTGGGGTTATGTGAAATTTCAACTAAAACACATCTTATTATGGGGAGACTTAGATGATATCACACGATGAATTCTATTTCTTAATTTGCCTCAAATATAGTTATGGATTAAATGTGTTATCTGTAATCTTTCCATGACATGTGCTATTAATTCCCTTGATCCACAATCTTGTAACAATTAATCTTTCAAAAATGGTAGTAAATAGCATTTTTTGAAACCGGAATAGTGGTTTTAAGATGTTTGAAGTAAGAAACATATTACCTCTTTATCACCATAAAAAAGGAATTTCTAAAATATGCTTGTGCGATTACTCAGCTCCAACTTAAAACATTACAAGACTATAATGCAGCAAAAACCACATCTCAATAGAGACAACAAAATAAGCACAATTAAATTACACTAAAAAGAAAAAATTAGGAGGAGTAACCTTATCCATGTTGGGCACAAGCTCCTGAAGTTTTCTTATACGGTCACTGATTCGAGTCCTACGAACCTATCCGTGAAAGCATTTCAGAAGAGCAGCTAAACGTCAAAGGAATAATCACAAAAAACATCAAGATAGATAAAGCAATGGATCTAACCCTCTCTGCAATGCTCCGTGGATGTGTAGCACAACCACGCTTGGCTCTAACCCTACAAGGAACCGAATCTTCCCAAAGCTTCTCCATCTCCATATCTATCAAACCAGAATCTTGTCCACCTTGCTCCATTTTCTACCAAACAAATTATACCACAAACTAATGAATCCACCCGTGTGTAGCTAAAAAGTAAGTTTACCATCTAAATAAGGTACTCAGTTTCGGAGTGGAAATGGTGTATTTTATTTAACTACACTTGTCTAATAAAATAACAAAATAAACAGCTATAGGTATACATCAAGGGAACCAAAAAACCTAAGAAAAAAATTAAAAAAACAAAAACATTAATGCCAATCATCAGGAAAACGAAAAAAAAAAAAAAAACTGAGAAAATCGATCAGATTAGCAACAAGTGGATATCCAAATCAACAAAAAGGAAATGTACAGAGATGTGTGTCTAGAACTAGTGATGGTCCTTACACAAAAATACATCTTAATTGTTTCAGTAGGCCTTGTATTTTTTTTTTTAATTAGTTTGCAGTAATTCAAATAGATTAAGCAAAAGCAAGGACAAAGCAAATTAACCAAACGAAACCTCTAAAGGAACTGAGAAAATACGTAAAAGCACCAAGGAAATATGAAATACTAGCAATAAAAGATGTTTATTAACACTGATGTTTTAGTTCCTCGTACTGGTAAACTATCCCATCTCATTTTCTTACACAAAATTTTGTGTCTTGACACTAAAGGCTAAAACTTGCACTTTGGGAAAAAAAAAAATTGTACTTCTAAATATTATATATACACACACATAAAGCTGCGATTGCAGCTATAGTACAGCAAAAAATCCACGTCTCACTCCATAGTTCAAATCTATCACCCAAATTATTAAAAAAATAAAAAATAAAAAAACTGAGCTCATAATTGATGAAAAAGAAAAAGAAAAGTAATAAGTGGCAGACTCACTATCGGATTGGAGAGCTTAGGAGAGGAGAAGGGCTGAGCAGCAGTGGCTTCGACATCCCTGGAGCGCTTACTGCCGGAGCTCAAATTCCCCGACGCCACCAAGTCTAAGCTTGCTGGACCAATTCCGAAGTTGGCCGAGAACGACCCATCACCAAGAAAACCAGCCGGAGAGCTGTTCTGCCGGAGAAATCCCGCGGTGTCAAAGGAGCTGAGATCTGCGGCGGGAGAAGAAGAAGAAGAAGGAGAAGAAGTACCAAACGGATTAACGGAGGCGATTCTGGCAGTGGCTGAAGAGGAGGAGTTTTCAGTAAGGAGTTGCGTCAAACACTGGTTCGGCTTTAATGGGTCCTCTTCTTCGTCCTCCAGTAGAGCCTCCAGCCACGTCGCCGGTGCTGACCGGAACCGGGAAAGTCCTGTTCGACTCACTCCGCCGCCGCCGCCGCCGCCGCCACCTCCACGTGTCGGTTGCATCTGCTTTACAGTCTGACGGTTTGAGTCGGTTTCTTCGAAATTTTATTTTCCGTTTTTTTTTCCCTCTTTCTTCTTCGTCTTCTGAAGGTTCGAGAGAGCAACAAAAATCAGATGTTTTCTTTTGTTTTTGTTATTATTATTATTTTTGCCTTCGTTTTCTATGCGCAGAAGCAGCTTTTAGTGGAGTAAATTCAGAAGACAATTATCAGTCGTTAGATGAGCTTAAATCGCTCATAATGTGGCCCCGTCAGAAGTAATGGAGGGTGAGTGAGTGGCGATATCATTTGAGGCGTGCAAGGCTGGTAAGGCTCAACGTCATCGTTTTCAGGAACTTAGCCTTCGTATTCATAAGTGCAAGCGGGATTGCGGGGTCCGCACGTGAATAACACGTGTAATCTTTGAATCGGAAATTTGGCGCGTGGATTTCACATGGGTGTTGGGTGTAGCTTAGCAATGTTGATGAGGTGATTTGATTTTTATGCCTTTTTTTTCTAATCTGTTAAAATTTTTACTTTTGCTTTTTCGGGCAAATTTAAGGACAGAGCACCTTACTCTTTTGCAACGTATACTTGGATGCAAATGCCTGTCCACAAATCGATGTTGAAAAGCCATTTTGGCTTGACAAGGAGACTCACTTTTTGTTTTTCCTTTCTTTTTTTCTCTTTTGTAATTTACAACAACTTTAATTAATTCACTTATTTTCATGGAAAAAAGGGTCCAAACCTAAAGCTTAAAGCATCAATTAGAGAATTTAGGGCGTGTTTAGTGGAGACTTAAACTCTGTTGGGTAAGAAAAAAGGAAAATATAAAAGAAGAGAAAACCATAAAGGAAAAAAATTGTAAAAAATAGATAGATCTTGATTTTTTTTCTTTATTTATTTGGTATATAAAGGTGGAAAGAAAATTGTTTTATTTTTTATTTAGTATTGCAAGAAAAACCAAAGGAATAGAAAAACTAATATTAATATAATTACCATTTTGTCTAAATATTATTTAGTTACTTTATCAATTTGGCGCTTAAATTTTTTGTTGGAATTTTGATGGAAAAGAAGAACAAATTAATAACTTCACTTTCATTGCATTGTTATTAAACTTTTCTCTCATAAAACCTATTCATATTTGGAGATATCAATTTTGATGGGATCTATATGCCATTTCTTCTACCTATTTTTTCTTTCTATTCTAATTTTTTTTTTACCAAATACCCTATCATAATTTCTATCCTAAAATCCTTCCAATATTTTCGTTCTTTCTATTTTTCACTCATACCAATCAGAGGCTTAAAGACGAGAAAAGAAAAGACAATCTCTTAATGATGGCTTATAGGGTGCTTGGTTGACCTTAAGCACTCTAACATGGAAGAGTTTATACTATAACTAGTCAAAGTACATGTGATGCACGTATCAAGTTGAAATTGAATTTTTTATAACACAGACGATAAATAAAAAGAATGAATACATACTTCAAAAATTTCAAAAAGAAAAAGGGGAATTTGCACAAATAAAAAAATACGTATTTGTTTTATTTTAGCCGTTGAATTCATTTTTCAGATCTAACTATCTGAGATTTTTTAAGCATATAAGTTTGATCCCTTACTAAAAAATTGACCATTTTTAGACAAAGTGTGACACAGGAAAGTATAATAGGTTGGTTTTAGGAAGGATAAAAAAGTAAAATAAACAAATAGATTAAAAAAAACTTTGAAAAGCCAGAAAATTTTTGAAACGGGGACACAATTTTTGATATCTTATTTTAAATATTTTTTCTTTTTAGATTTTTTTCAAAACTTCTTTTTTATTATTCTAGCTTTTAAGACCCTCACATGCCATTATTGTGTTGGATTCTATCTAAAAATAGTCAATTTATTAATTTTGGAGTAAAAACTACATATTTTCATTAGCCAAGTAAAATTTTGATTTAGTTTTTCATTTCAAAGAAAATCAGAAACAAAAGCACACACATACACATTTGACCATGAAAAGAATGAAAAATCACAAACTACAACTGAAGTTAAAATCAACCACAAACAAAGAGATGCTCCAGCAAGAAAGTTCAGATTAGAGTTTTAAGAATTTTATGAGAAAGAGTAATAAATCTGCAATCGAGAGAAAATGAAAGAGGAATACAATGAGAAACGACAGTAGAATGTTAGACATAAGACACTACTATAAACAAAAAAAACAAAAAAGTAAATCATTAGAAAAGGAAGAAACAGGAAAAAAAGTTAAACTACTAAAAAAAGAAAAAAATGGTTAAACACCTAAAAAAACCATCCTTGGTTCTAATATATAATTTTAACTTCAATATATAGCACTTTATCACACACTGAGAAAAAAATAATGTTTTTGGTGTTTTAACATTTGGTGTCTTAACATTTGGTTTGCTTCATATATTTTTTTTTTAAATTGTTCGAGTTTTTTTTTTTTTTTTTCAGTTTGTTTTTGAAAGTTGTTAGTGACTATGCTATTAAGTTTTACAATTTGTATAATAGAATTGTCTTTGAATTTTAACAATGATATTTTTTTTAGCTTGCAATAAGTAAATAGGTAAAGTATAAAAATAGCTCTTCGAATGAGAGGTAAAAATAGAGTACAATATAAAGATGAGAGAAGCATTTGCCCACTTCATCTCGTCCCATGTGTTGCCATCCCTATTTGTAAGATCGAAAACCTTTTTCATCCTAACAAATTTAAAATCATATCACTCACAAAACTGTGAGCTTTAGCTTAATATGTAGTGTACTTTTTAGACTGGGACCTATAATTTTATTAGTAGTGGGGTTATAACCCCATTCTGTTAAATCAGATTGTTTTTATAAGATACAAGGTGGAAAAATAGAGCTAAAAGGGAAAGAAAAAGAAAAAACAAAGCATGAAAGAAATGGAATTAAAAAGAAAGAAGTATTTAAGTGGTTTTGAAGGTATTTGAGAGTGTTTGACACATTGGTTCAAACTAATTAGTTTAAACCATATTAAAAAGCTCTCGCATACTATAGTAGTGTAAAATTCTTACATATTGTAGTGTTTGAACCAAAATTTTGGTTCAAATCAATGTGCCAAACATCCAAGTAGACAAATGGAATCAAAGGGAAAAAAAAGTAAAGCAAAAAAAAAAAAAAAGAATGAATAAAATAAG